>JBBYHL010000004.1:4682171-4696963 GCA_038381835.1 Adansonia madagascariensis
ATATTATATAATATATATTATATAATACATATATAAAATAATATATGATATTATAAAAATAACATAATAATATATTGTATAATATATAATATATACTAAAATATCAAGAAATATTTTATATTAAAAAATAATACATTATTTTAGATTAATAATTTATTAGAGTATATTAGTAATGATTATATTATAAAAAATTTATATTTTTTAAGTTTATTAATATATTTTTAATATTATACATAAATATATTATATTAATAAAAAATTAATGTTATAATAATTTTTTATTTTTATTAGTTAAAATGAATTACTACTAAAATTTATCGAAGTTTCAAATAAAAATTAGAGTTTATATAAAGCATTACAGTGTGGGTAATGCTTGTATATAATATATGTTTTGAGTTAAAAGTAATATTTGTATGTAACAAATTATATAAAAATATTATCAGATTAAGTATAAATATTATAAAATTATATTAAATATTACTAAAAATTATGATCTGATAAACTGATTATGATGATTTTTATTTTTTTAAT
Organism: Adansonia madagascariensis; assembly: GCA_038381835.1. Classification (NCBI taxonomy): domain Eukaryota; kingdom Viridiplantae; phylum Streptophyta; class Magnoliopsida; order Malvales; family Malvaceae; genus Adansonia; species Adansonia madagascariensis. The sequence continues at coordinate 4,682,702 of JBBYHL010000004.1, forward strand.
GATTTAAATTATTTATTTTTTATCTAATAATTTTTATTGATTCAAACTAATAAAAAAATATTATTTTAAGAAGTGTATTATAAAATTTTTCAACAGGTTCAGAAGTTGAGTCCGACACGCAACGTAACGTGAATCCCCGTAATTAGCTAAAGTTGAGTTGTTTAGTTGAGTGAAGCATGCAAGATTCCGTGACTTCCCGAAATGCCGCAAGCTGGCCGTTGGACAGACCTCTACTTTACCATTTGGAGGAATATCAAATAGAAACAAGATAACAAATTATTTAAGCTGATTACGATTAACATAGATAATTATTTAGGAGGAATCAATAAATTTATTATACTCTTGACTGTATTCTTCAAAATAAACCTATTCATAGTAAAGGTCAAATTTTATATAAAAATTTTATAAAGTTGAGTCGATTGGCTCAAAATATTATTAAAATAATAAAAATATTTTTTATTATTATTTAATTATAAAAATAAATAAATAAATATAAAAATAATTTTTTTATATTTTGATTTTTTTTAAATACTGAAATGAGTTAATTCAAGCCTATCCTGAATTAAACTTAGACAAAAAAATAAAAAAAATTTCAGATCGTTACTTTGCCCATAAATACTTTCACTTTATAAATAATAAAATAAACTCGAATTCAAAATTTTAAATCCAAAAATTGTCACCTCTAATACGCTTTAGCCTTAATTTCTAATTGAATTTGAAGTCAACCCAAAAAAGTTGTAAAACTTGAGTTGAATCCAATCTTTTAAAATAAAACCTTATCAAAAGAAGATCCAAAGAGACATCGGGTGTAGCATTGTATTAGTAATTCTGGCAAAAAAAATATCAGATTTGATGTTACCAAGTCAAGTACATGCGATCACGTTAAGGTATTGTCATATTTTCATATCCAAACTTTTTTTTTTCAAAATATTTTAGAAATTTTACTAAAATGACAAAGGAGATAAAAAGTCAAAAATAATTTTATATGAATTTTAATTATTTCATGTTACATTAATTAATTAATGATTTGAACGTAAATCACTATGCCTAAATTTTTAATAGAAATTATCCTGAAATTCATCAAAAGAAACTTGTTCGTATATGAAATTTTTTTTTGTTGAAAATTTCAAAGTTGCTAATGCTTACTGGTTGAAAAGAAAAATCTATTGAAAAAATAATTTTTCCATTAAATGTAAAAATATTATTTTTATTTTTAAATTTAGTTGGGAGAAGGTAATTTCTTATGGAATTCCATAAAAATTATTACCAATGGAATAATTCGTTGCTAATGAGTAAAAGTGAAATTAAATATAATATTTAAAGAAGATGACCAAAAAGAGAAAAAGAAAAAGCAAGAAAACTGGAGAAGAGAAGGGGAAAAAAAAAGAAAGAAAGAAAGAAAAAAGCCTCACATAACTGTTAGCGACGACGAAAAATTTCAATTAAAAGAAATCCACCGTTAAAATACGTTATTTATTATGAAAAATTTTCTTCGAATTTTTTTTTTTGGTACTGAATGAATCTTTGGAATGTACAAATCAATTTCATTTATTTCCTATTATATTAACCTCTTGATTTAACCAAAAAACGGGAAATCCAAAAATATTATTATTAATTTTAATGTTTTCATATTATATAAATTAATGATTTGAAAATAAACTTTCGAAGAGCGAAGGAAACAATTGGATTTCATTTTTGAAGCAATAAAATTTGTTAAATCTTTCGCAATCATTGTGAGCAAATTATTTAGATTTTCGCAATTAATATACTCATTTTATGATTAAACTTTAATGATTTTTGATTATTCTCATGTAATTTAAATATATTGGCTTGGGGGGAAAAATAGAGATTTTACTATCTAAACTAAACTAGATTAGGATATAATCATTTTGATTTTGGCAATGGCCTTTAGAAATAAATACCTTTAATTACATTAAAAGTTTAAGTTCAAATCTTAATGTTTTTATCCCTTGATTTATTTTTAAATTATAATTTCTTTATAAAACAATTAAACTGAAATTCTTGGTTGGGACAAAACAAATCCGTGATATTCTTCACTATGGGAAGAAGCATCTGCTTAATTTGATTATGATTTTGACTAGTTTGGAGATTTAATTTATCCTAAGAAATAATAACTTCAAATTCTGGCTCCAAACTCTAATTGTTTTCATCCTATTAAACCATTTTGTAATTCCACCTCTTCCCGATTCGCGAAAGGTCCACAAGCCTTTTCTTTTCTTTCAATCAATTGACCATTACTTTATCGTTACTTATAACACTGTTGGCATCTCCCGCGTTAATACAGTAATAATACGCAAAAAAATAAAAAATTGATTTAAAACTCAAAACTCAAATCAGATTTCTTTTTTATTTATTTATATGGTTTTGGATAAGTACTAAAGTTTCACATGTATACCTTCACATAAAGCTGGAACTCAGCATTATTTACGGACTGAATCTGAATTTAATATGGTTCAAAACACTCTTCTTTTTTAATCCGTATCGAATCGTATCAGAGTCTGTTCCTTCAACTCCTCTTACTTTTGTCAGGTATTGCTTTAATCTTGGATTTTTGGCATCTCCTTTTGTCTGCAGAGTACAAACTCTGCCAACAACCCATCTCATGATTCAATGAACAAATCTGTATTTTTTATGAAATACAAGGTTAAGAAGTTATCTTTCTTTTATTTTCTTTTGTTTTCATCATATATGTACTTTATGATTTCAGATTTGAGAATGAGGGTTGATTTGCTTTTGTTTTGCCTCTGCTGATTTTGGTTTTTGAAACTGAAATCTGGAATGAATTTCTTTTTTTTTTTTTGTACCATTATTTATAATGGTTGGAGTGCAGGTAATTACATAAGGAAAAACGGTTGGTGTTATAAAATAATAATAGTAATGGATCAAGAAAATAAAGTGGTGAATGAGGATGATGATATTGAAAGCAGCTGTATTGGGGGGAAGGACATGGAAGAGAGGAGATACAGTCAACCTCTTTTGATTAAGAGACACAACACCACATCCCAGCTCGCTATTGTGGGTGCCAATGTTTGTCCCGTTGAGAGCCTTGATTATGAGTAAGCTCTAAGCACTAAGCACTGCACCCTTCTCGCTCGCTATAAATAACCCAATTGAGTTTCTTTATTTTCATTTCTCTTAGTAATCGATGATCTGCTATGCCAACAGTCAGTGCCAATCTGTTGGAAGAGAGTGACATGCTTCGTTTCTTGGTAGCCTCAATTACCGGAAAAAAATGATCAGCTATGACTTTGTTGTCTATACAATTTTTTTCAAATTAAGTTTTCTCTTATATATACACACACACACACGCATATAATATATATATATATATATATATTACCTGTAATTTGCAAATGTAATACATCTTCAACATGCTGTTGTTTTTGTTTTTGTGTTGATTGTGTTTGCCCCTTCACGCATTAATTTTCAATTTTGGAGAAAAAGTGCATGATTTTTCTTTTATATAGAATAGTCATGTTAGAATTGTTGTTGAGCAATTAGTCTTACCTACCAATCTTTGTCTTATATTTTTGTTTGTAACAGGATTATAGAAAATGAATTATTCAAGCAGGATTGGCGGTCGAGGAAGAAGATCCAAATATTTCAGTATGTTCTGCTTAAGTGGGCATTTGCACTTATTATAGGGCTAGGCACTGGACTGGTTGGGATCTTTAACAATATAGCAGTTGAGAATATTGCTGGGTTCAAGCTGCTACTGACCAGAAAACTTATGCTGAAGCACGAGTAAGCTATCTATTCAATTTGCTCTTATATTTAAATTTCTCTAAGTTTTAAGCCTGAATTCTCTTAGCCATTATGTGAATTGCTGATGCTATTATATACTGCGTATTTAACTGAATGGGGAATACTGGTAGTGGGATTCATTCACCATTTTTTCTGTTAGGCAGATTCATATCTACAGATGATCCGAAACAACTCTGTAACTTCTACTTTTGCAATTTTCATTTGTTATTGCATTCTTCTGCCTTGCATACACATGAAAATTGAAATCCTCATATTTTTAAATATCAAAAGCGCTATGCTAGCTAAGGTGAAACTTGTTATTGTTTGACAATTGAAATTACTGTACTTAATGCCACTTCCTCTTCCTTTAGGTTTTAAAAAAAATTAAAACCTACTCTTCCACATCTAAATCCTGAGAGCTTGAGGCACATTGTCTGTAGGTATATCCTATAATGATTGTTTATCATAAACATGGTCTGACAGTCTTGAGACTTTAAATGTTTGTTAATAGGGATTTTTTCCCACTTTTAATAGTTAAGCCAGTGGATCAATGTAGTTAGTTATTGGTGTATTAAGGTTCAGCAGATATCAGTTTATCATATACTGAAGCCAACACTTGAGAATCTTTAGGTTTTTTTTATCAGTGGAAAAGGATAATTGGAACTTAACCTTCTGTAAGACTGAAAAGGATGATAAAAAAGAATGAGCAGTCAAAGGGTCCTTCAATGTTGTAGTGTATACAGCAAGACAACACTAAAAACAATTAATGGAGTAGACTTTATTTAATAATTTTTCGAGTGAAACTTTATTAAGCCATGCATGTCATGTGTATTGTTTAATATATATTAGGTATGTGACAATCTTGGTGCTGTGAGATTGGTTTTGATGAGATTAAAAACAACGGTGGTGGTGAGATTAGTTACTCTAGCGGTGAGATTGGGTATTATAGCTATGAGATTTAAATCAATGGTTGGATATGTGCTGGGATTTAAACACAATGGTGGTGATGAGGTGGAAAACAAAATGACTATTGAGGACATTAAATTAAAAATGTGCATTTATGTAATAAATAATTAAAATTATATTTATAGTAAATAATAAAATATAAATTAAAATTATATTTTTTTCTAAATAATAAATTAATTTATATTAAAAATAAATAATTAAAATTATATTTATATAAAAATAAATTACTAATAAAAAATAATTAAAAATATAATTAATTTTTAAAAATAAATTAACTATAAAAAATGGAGGGGTAAAAAAGAAATTTCTCCCTTCCATCGAAGGTCCAGTAAACCCACTTGTCCCCTACACCTCCAGTCCAACTAGATGGGCTAGTGGAGTTTTAACCTCCATTGGGGATGCATTCCTGGTGGGGTTACCACCTGTGCCCCCCCCTCCCAAAAAAAAATCCTTGGGATTCGATCGTGCAGGAGGCATGATGGGATCCAAAGGGATCCCTAGCTAATAATGCAGCACTGTCAACATTGTTTAGTTTTCAAATGATTGGCATGAGGAGTGGTTGGTCATTAGCAGAGATTGGTGGCTAAAGGTTTTACAAAGAGGTTTCATAATTTGATTGATAATACATTTTGAAGTGGTTAACAGAGGTAGGAGTAGAGTGTGTTTAGCAGCCATTACAACAGTTGTACTGATGCTTGTGGTGCGTATAGAACTGGCTGGAATTAGTGTCAATGTTGGAATACCAGTGAAGAAGTAGGAGTTGACAGTGGATTCAGCCAGAACATAAACAAAAAATGCTTGGTTCAGATTTCCACTATTTTCTAACCATTTTCATGACTTCAAATACATATATTGCATATTGTGATTTTTGAAGAAAGAAAATTGATTTTTCGATGTGTTATTCAACACAAAAACATTACAATATATAGGAAAAGAAAATACCTAATCAGCTATTAATCCCTTTTAGATATTGGAGATCTTCCTTAATTTAAGGAATCTCCTTATTTAAAACCTTAAAAAAAAAAAATCTCAACTATAAAAATAGAATCAATTTGAAAAGTCAAGAATTAATAATTGATTTGATTCCTAAAAATCAGGAATTAACTCCATAGTCTTACTTTCCTAAACTAGCCGAAAGTCCCCTTCAAGTTGGTTGATAGATGTTTGTCATGCCCAGCTTGCTAATAGGAAACCCATAGATAGGTTTGAACAATCCCTTTGTGAGAATATCTTCTATTTGTTGAGATGTTGGAATGAATGGCATACAAATAGCTCTTGTTGCAATTTTTTCCTTTATGAAGTGTCTATCAGTCTCAACATGTTTTCTTTTGTCTTGTTGATTCGGATTGTGTTCAATGCTAATGATTGTTTTGTTGTCGCAATACAACTTCATTGGCATAGTTGCAGGTCTCTTTCACTCTTTGAAAACTCGCTTTAGCCATATCATCTCACAAGCCCTATGAGCCATTGCTCTTTATTCAGCTTCGACCCTACTTCGAGCAGCTATGCTTTGTTTTTTTTTTTTTTTTTGCTTCTCCATGTCACTAAGTTCCCCAACACAAATGTGCAATAGCCTCAAATTGATTTTCTATCTGTAATGGATCCTGCGCAATCTGCATTAGTGTATGCCTCAATGCCCCATTGATCATTCTTCTTTTTTTTTTTTTTTTTAAGAATAGACCTTTCTCTGAAGAACTCTTCAAATATATTAGAATTCAATGCACAGCTTCAAGATGCTCTTCTCGGGGAGAATGCATGAATTGGCTAATAAGACTAACAGCAAATGCAATATCAAGCCTAGGATGGGACAAACAGATAAGCTTCCCAACTAGTTTTTGGTACCGTGTTGTGTCCACTAGGTCGTCTTTGCTATCTCCGACCTTTTGACATAGATCAATAGGGGCCTCTGCAGGACGATAATCACTCATCCCTGTTTCTTTAAGTAGATCAATGACATATTTCCTTTGTAAGAAAGCGGTCCCAATTTTTGATTAAGCTACCTCCATTCCAAGAAAATAATTTAGGGACCCCAAATCTTTAATTTCAAATTTGGAGGCTAGACACTGTTCTAATTGTTCCATCTCAATTGTGTCATTTCCCTGTCACAAAAATATCATCTGTGTAAATTATGAGAATGGCTATCTTTCCATCTGTTGAATAGTTTGTGAACATAGTGTGATCTGTTTGCGCTCAAATATATTCTTAGCCCTTCACAAACTGGATGAACCTCAAACCAGGCTCTAGGTGATTGTTTTAACCCATATAGAGATGTTTTAGTTTACGTACCTTTGACCTAAACTTTTCAAAACCTGGTGGTGGATCCATGTAAACTTCCTCCTCTAAGTCACCATTAAGAAATGCATTCTTCATATCTACTTGTTGTAGGGCCTAATCAAGATTAGTTGCAATTGATAGAAGTACTCTCGTTGTGTTTTTCGCCACAGGTGCAAAAGTTTCAAGGAAGTGGATACCATATGTTTGAGTGAAACATTTGGCCAACAAACATGCCTTGTATCGCTTAAGGGATCCATCTTGACTTGTACTTGGTTGTGATTACCCATTTGCAGCCAATCGTTTTTTTCTCCTTTGGCAGATCTATTATCTCCCGTGTCTAATTTTCTCGAGAGCCCACATTTTTCCAAAATAGCCTCCTTCCACTTAGGAACCTATAAAGCATCCTGCACAATCTTTGGGATCTCCACACAAGATAACTATGAGGTAAATAGAAAAAGTGGGTGACAGATTTTTGTCAGACGCAAAGTTTGACATCGGATACTTGGTACAACTTCTAACACCCTTACGAGAATATTAAGATCATCAGAATGAGCAGATTCAGAATTAGGTAAACTAACTTGGACTGATTAATGATGAAGGTTACTTGAATCTTTGGTGCAGTTCTGAACAATCTGTGGTTCGAATTCTTGACCCTGTTGAGAGGCATTGATCTCACTTTCTGGAATTTGTTTCCTTCCTGAGTAAACAAGAAGTTCTATTGTACCTGTTGCTCCTCCATTGCTATTTTTATCGAATTTATGAGATGACCCTATACAATTTGGACCTGAATTTTCATTGTTTCAGTCATTAAATTCTATGTTTATAAAAGCTTGGTCCATCATTAAAGTGTTCCGAATCTTCAATATTTGTCTCCCTCTGAAGATGAGTGTCAAAATATGGTTCAGACTTAAAAAATGTAGCATCCATTATAACAAACATCTTTTTCTAATTAGGATTATAACATTTGTATTCTTTTTGGGTTGGAGCATATCCTACAAAAACACATTTTTGTGCTTGTGGATCTAATTTTCGATGATTTTGACTATGGAGATGCACAAAAGCAAAACACTTAAAAGACAATTCAAAAGACAACTTAGATATAGGGAATGGTCATTTTTAAGAACACTTAGAGGTGTCTGAAATTTCAAGATCTCTGTAGGCAGTCAATTGGTAAGGTATTTAGCAGTTAAAAGAGCTTTGCCCCAAAGATACTTAGAAACCTTATTAGTAAACAACAACGTTGTAGCAACCTTTAAAATATGTTAGTTTTTAGTTCAGCAATGCCATTTTGTTGGGGTGTATCGTTGCAGGAATTTGGGTGTAATATGCCCTTTCCCAAGAAAAAATTACCTAAAACCTTGTTAAAATATTCATTGCCATTGTCACTTCGAAAAATTTTTATTTTTTTCTTGAAATTGTGTTTCCGCCATAGTATAGAAATTTTTTAAAACCTCTTCTACTTTTGATTTTTCTTTTAGCATGTACACCCAACTTACCCTCGTGTAATCATCAATAAAAGTAACAAACCAGTTTTTGCTAAAAGGTTTTGAAACTCTATATGGTCCCCAAACATCATTATGGATCAATAAAAATGGATTTGATGCTTGATATGGCTTTGGAGGAAAATATGAGCGATGATGTTTAGCTAATTCACAAAACTCACATTGAAACGAAGATAGACTTTTATTTTTAAATAAATTAACATATGTTTTAAATAAATTAAACTTGGATGTCCCAACCTATAATGCCATAGCATAGCATCACTAAAACTAAAAATAGATTAAAAACATGTACTTTGAACTTGTTTCCTTACACTAGTTCCATCTTCAAAGAAATAGAGACCACCACTCTCTCTAGCATTGCTAATCACCCTCGTTGAGACTTTTTACTGAAACTCACACCGTGAGGGATAGAAATTAGCTTGACACTTGAAATCGTTAGTTAACTACTTATCAACAAAAGGTTATGAGACAGTTTAGGCACATGAAGACATTATGTAGGGTTATGGATGGAGATCAAACAGTGGATCCAATCCAAACTATTGCCGTGAGTGATCCATCGGCAATCTTGATTTTATTGTTCCCTGCACAAGGAGTGTAAATGGAGAAAAGGCGGGAGAAACTTGTCATATTATCGGTTGCGCCAAAATCTATGATCCAGGAGTTGGCTTGATTAGAATTGTCACTAAGGAAGGCGATAATGAAGTTACGTTTTCGAGCCAAAGTACAAGAGGAATTTACTTGGAAGTGTGGAGATTGGAAAAGCTTGCATTGATGCTCTAACTATTTCTTTTGTGAATGGAGACACCTTTGGACTGATTTGCTTCCCCTGAGTTTCTTCATGAAAGGCTTGGAAAGCTGGACTTTCACACCCAGTCATGGCCATTTTAGCCATAAAAATAAAGAACCTAGCTCTGATGCCTTGTAATTTAAGAAGAAAATGGATTTTTTGATGTATTGTTCAACCAAAAAAGTTAAAATAGGAAAAGAAAATACCTAATCAGCAATTAAATCCCTTCTAGACACTAGAGATCTTCCTTAATTTAAGGAATCTATTTATTTAAACCCTAAGAAAAAATCTCAACGATAAAAATCAATTCCTAAAAGTCAAGAATTAATAATTGATTTGATTCTTAGAAATCAGGAATTAACTCCTTAGTCTTACTTTCCTAAACTAACCGACACATATAATCTTTAATGTCTAAGAACTGTTTCAGATTGTTCTTGCATTTTTATTATTTTCAAGTCTAATAAACTTATTGAAAACTTACACATTAGTTTTATCATTTTATTATCAATTCTAATGTGGTTAGATTTAGACTTTTGAGTGGATTTATTTGACGCTTGACGGTTGCATGTCATAACTCAGACATGATAATGATCCAGTGCAGATATTACAAGGCTTTTGCAGCATATGCTGGCTGCAATTTAGGTCTGGCGGCAGCAGCTGCAGCTCTTTGTGCTTTTATTGCTCCAGCAGCTGCAGGTTCTGGTATTCCTGAAGTGAAAGCCTATCTCAATGGCGTGGATGCTCATTCAATACTGGCTCCAAGTACTCTCTTTGTAAAGGTGAATGGAATTAGCAGTTTAAACAAATATTTATCTAGGTTCTTTTGCCTGTTATCTTTACCCTTTTGTGTGCTTGATACAGGTTTGCCCTTTCCTGCATATCTCACTGTATACAATACATGTATGGCTATATTTGAATTTTTTTCACTACTAATGTAAACATAGTCTGGGAAAGTGCGGCATACATCTTCAATGTTTTGTCTATTGTTTGAAGTTGAGCCTGTTCTCTGTCTGGTTGCAGATATATTTTTTATTTCTTATTGCATATCTGGCAGATTTTTGGCTCAATTCTTGGTGTATCTGCTGGATTTGTCGTTGGCAAAGAAGGGCCTATGGTTCATACGGGTGCTTGCATAGCTTCCTTAATTGGGCAAGGAGGTTCGCGTAAATACCATTTGACTTGGAGATGGCTTAGATATTTCAAAAATGATCGTGACAGGCGAGACCTGATAACATGTGGAGCTGCTGCTGGTGTGGCTGCTGCCTTTCGTGCTCCAGTTGGCGGTGTTCTCTTTGCCCTTGAAGAGGCAGCATCATGGTAACCACTACATTTCTCCTACAAAATGAGAATTTTTTGTTACAGCTTGTCCCCCACTCCCTTCTCCTTCCTTCTTTTGTCTTGCGGACTCTTAAATGTTGGTGGAATTTTATGCATGGCATGAAAGATTTTTTATAAACTTTACTAGGAAAATTGTTTTCAATGCTTTTCGGACTAACATTTCAAGTTTTATTTATTCAAATGGCAAAACTTGAAATACTTGATATCTACAAAACGAGGGAAAGAAACATGATGTTTTAATCATTTTGTAGAGTTGTTTGGAAGCATGGAACTAGATGGTATGTTTGAAAGTCTCTGAATTACAGTGATGCCTGAAATGATATCTCAATATTTAAGGACGCCATCATGATTTGTTGATGTTTAGTTGAACACATTGCATTTCAGAAAGGACATTACATGCTTATTCTATTGTGATGTGTGTGTTTTCTTTGCTTATCTGCAGGTGGAGGAGTGCTCTTCTTTGGAGAACCTTTTTCACAACAGCAATAGTTGCTATAGTTTTGAGAGCTTTCATACAATTATGCTCTACTGGAACTTGTGGTCTGTTTGGGGAAGGAGGACTGATTATGTATGATGTCAGTGCGGCCCAAGTTATGTACAGCGCTCCAGATGTACTGGCTGTGATACTTCTAGGGATTATTGGAGGCATTTTTGGAAGCCTATATAACTATCTGGTGGATAAGGTCCTTCGCACCTACAGCATCATTAATGAGTATGTACCACATTCAATCATGGATCCTGGAATTTTCAAGTAGTTCAGTAATACTGTTATTATGAGTAACATGCAGTTGTCAGTAATATATGCTTGCCAACTGTTTTACTTCTCATCATTTATTTTTCCCTCCAAAAGTAATTGTCTATTCTCCCTTATGCGAAAGCCCTCTACTTTGTGCTTCAATTTGATTAACACATTGATGAAGCTTCTGCAGTAGCAGTTATTAGTGAATTAAGTTTTATCCTTGTGTTGCATTTGATGATAAATCTTATAGGCTAGTTGTTCTTCTCTTTCTGCAGAAGAGGAGCTGCTGTCAAAATCTTACTTGTAATTACCATCTCCCTGTTAACATCAATCTGTTCTTATGGCTTGCCATGGTTGGCTACGTGCATTCCCTGCCCAACTGATGCAACTGCAAGCTGCCCCAACACTGATGTATCTGGCAACTACAAAAGCTTTCAGTGTCCACCAAATCATTACAATGACCTGGCCTCCCTCTCTCTAAACACTAATGATGATGCTATTCGTAACCTATTGAGTACCAGTACTGTGAAAGAATTTCATATCTCCTCTCTTTTCATCTACTTCGCTGCTGTTTACTGCCTTGGCATCGTCACTTATGGCATAGCTATCCCCTCTGGGCTCTTCATTCCTGTCATTTTGGCTGGAGCTTGCTATGGCCGCCTTGTTGGTAGACTATTTGAACCAATCACTAAACTTGATGTTGGTCTCTTTGCCCTCCTTGGGGCGGCTTCCTTTCTTGGTGGCACTATGAGAATGACAGTTTCCCTCTGTGTTATACTGCTTGAGCTCACTAATGATCTATTGCTGCTTCCCCTTGTCATGTTGGTTCTCCTTATCTCAAAAACCATGGGTGATATGTTCAACAAGGGAGTCTATGACCAAATAGTAAAACTAAAAGGATTGCCGTATATGGAGGCTCATGCAGAACCTTACATGAAATATTTAGTTGCTCGAGATGTTGTTTCTGGTCCTTTGATCACCTTTTCCGGTGTTGAAAAGGTAGAAAACATATTGCATGCTTTGAGAACTACAGGGCATAATGGGTTCCCTGTGATTGATGAGCCACCTTTTTCAGATGCACCAGAATTGTGTGGGCTTGTTCTGAGATCTCATTTACTTGTTTTGCTTAAGGGAAAGATTTTTTCAAGGGATAGGGTACTTGCAGGAGATGAGGTTTTACGTAGATTTGCCGCATTTGACTTTGCAAAGGCTGGGTCAGGAAAGGGAATAAAGGTAGAGGATCTAGATATTGGAGAGGAGGATATGGACATATATGTTGATCTCCATCCTATCACCAATACATCACCGTACACAGTTGTTGAGACCATGTCACTTGCCAAAGCTGCAGTTCTCTTCCGTCAACTAGGTCTCCGGCACATGTGTGTTGTACCTAAGAGTCAGGGGGTAAGTCTCTCTTGCTCTTATCTGTGTTTGTGCACGGAGGCATTTTTATTTCAAAGATTATATTTTGGTAAGAATGAAAAGCTTTTGACATGAACCTAGAGCTTAGCTCAGTTAGTTCATGTGGTCACCCTTAAGGTGGCATTCAGCAGGTTTAGGGTAAGAATCTCAGCATTTGCAATCTCTTCCTCAATGCCAAGCTTTTGCCTCTATTATACACCCCCCCCACCCCAAAAAAAAAAACAAAAAGGTTTTGACATGAAAGATATTTTGACACAGGAATTTGGGGTGTCAAGTCCTAGAACTAATTAGCTACTTTTATCTCTTATATTTGTAGAGATATATGCTGGCAATTTCATCTTAACTATTCATTGTTTATATGCTAAATGCAGAGGCCTCCAATTGTTGGAATTCTGACACGGCACGATTTCCTGCCAGAGCATATTTTGGGACTGTACCCTCACATCAAGCTTCGGAAGTGATGATCACTGAGTTTTGGTTGATGGATTAATGTTTCATGTTTGGTAATGTATAAGCTTCAAAACTATGTCCAAGCTTTGTTTGAAGCAATAAGTCATTAAGGAAAGAGGGTTATTAGTAATACATGATACCCATAATGAAACCGGTTGAAGAACCATTTTGTGGATAATCTCTGGACGAACATATTTGAAGCACAAAGAAACCGTAAGATTTTTATATTATCTTCATTTTTTTTCTCCTCCCCTGTTTGTCTGATTTATATACTATTGAGTTGTTTGTGGTTGCAATTGACCGAAGCCGCCTTGAAATTTTTTTTGTTGGAGTATTACAAAAGATAGGCGGGTTTGCAATTGCAATAAACATGATGATGATAATGATGAGTTGCAACTTATGAAGTCCATTCTTTTGGACCTGATGTTTGTGTATTTTTTCATATTATAATTGTATTTAAAGTATTTTATATTTATATAAATCTTAAAACCTTAACATTTTGTATTATATATATATATTTAAGATATGTATTCATGTCGTGTCTTAATTATTTTATCTGTATTATATTTATGTAATTTCGTCTAAAATTGTTGTAGGTCTTGTCTTTTTGTCATGCATAAGCTATGTCGATGTTGATGTTGCAAAGGTAATAACTGTTTAGATGTTGACCTTGTTTAAAAAAAGAAAACAATTTTAGCTGTTTTCATGCAAAATAAGGATTTAATTAAATAATAATTTAAATATTTAATTGGAGAAAAATTAAATTTTAAAGAGGGTACAATAATTGGGGTAAAGACCTATATGAAAAATGCTAGAGCTTTTTTAGTATTGTAAGTTTTAAACTTGTACGTCCTAATGTTTTTTCAAAGGATAGTAATAATCGAAGTTAAAAGTTGGTATTGATAGCTTTGGTCAGTCAAACTGATGAGTAGAATGTATAGTGGCATTTCTATTGAATAATCTGATGCTAATTTGGCATTGATAAAATTTTAGTGTAAATTATCATTCTGGTCACTGGA
>JBBYHL010000004.1:4707119-4721688 GCA_038381835.1 Adansonia madagascariensis
CAGGTGCCATTAGTTTGTGTAGGCTTTAACTCAATAGGCGTCTAGCTCTTTATGGACTAAGGTAGGTTGTTTATTGGATTTAACCCTTCAAATCGATGCCACCAACTTGTGTGGGCTTTAACTTGATAGGTGTCTAGACTTTTATGGACTAAAATAGGTTAATTTTTGGGTTTAACCACCTAAACAAGTGCCACCAACTTGTGTGGGCTTTCACTTGATAGGCGTCCACCTCTTTGTGGACTAAGATAGGTTGTTTCCTGCATTTGACCCCTCAAACAAATGCCACCAGCTTGTGTGGGCTTTGATTCGATAGGTGTCTAGCTCTTTGTAGACTGAGGTAGGGTGTTTCCTAGGTTTGACCCCTTAGATAAGCGCCACTAGCTTGTATAGGCTTTAACATAATAGGCATCTAGCTCTTTATGGATTGAGGTAGGTAAGCATCATGTTCTTTGAGGATTGAGGTAAGAAAAAAAATTATCTTGTTCTTTAAGGATTGAGGTAGGTAAACTTTTGAATCTTTGATGAGTAAGTCTTGCATGATTTTTAATAAGTTCGTAAGGTAAGAGATACTTACCTGGGGCCTTTTGATGTTTTTTTGAAAATACGAAATTATACCATGATTCCCCACTATTTTGAATTCTGTATGCAGGAGCTGATTCTTGAAGGACATTACATGTTATATAATGTATAAGGATACAAAGGTATCTTTAAGATGATACAAGAGTGATGATTTTAAAATCTAATCCTATGATCGATTTTTGCCTTCTTCAGTTGTTTGCTCTTTAATAGGTTTGATAAGGTGATCTCTTGCCCTAATATTGACTAGCCTTATTCTATATTATAGAGATTTTGAATGCAAAGATTGTCTATTGAAGGTGCGAATGGTTTGTGATTATGGTGTGATCCTTTTTTTAGATGTTTCATGATTAGGGACTTTTGTGGCATTGAGTTTGCTGAAAGTATGAAGGGTTTCTTTGGTCAATTATGATTCGAATGATGTTTTTGGTAGTCTAAGTGGACTATTCTAAATTCTGATTGAGGATGACATTTTGAAAAGAACTCTAGCTTATTGTCTTTAGACTGAAGTTTACTAAATGATGGTTTTAAGCACGATTTCAGGATGTAGGGTCCAAGAGCAAGACCAACTATGGCCTGAAGAGTTTATTCTTGATCTTTAGGCATGGAACAAAATTCTTGCAAAGTTTCATTTTTGATGACATTTTGAAAAGAACTCTAGCTTATTATCTTTAGACTAAAGTTTACTAAAAAATGGTTTTAAGCATGATTTTAGGATGTAGGGTCCAAGAGTAAGACCAACTATGGCCCGAAGAGTTCATTCTTGATCTTTAGGCATGAAACAAAATTCTTGCAAAGTTTCATCTTTCCAATTAATGCTAGGAAATACTATTATCAGTTCAATTTATTTATTAAGCATTATCAATTAAATGATAAACATGATGCAACATGGGACGTAGGAGTTAGAAAATGATTTTGTAGGAAATCAAGTGATTCTATCTCATTCGAAAGAAAGAAAGTACAAGTTATGATAAATTATGGGATCATAAAAGATTTTAAGATACAAAAGAGTTAGGAGTTTTTCCTAGCCACTTAACCCTTGATAAGGATGACATAAGTCTTTCACTGAGTGTCTTCAAAAACTTTTCTCAGGCAATTAATCCTTTTAGTGTTGGCTAATTGGTAAAAAAATTCTTCAGATTACCCTATGGTTGGATGGAGGCCTTAAGGTTATGTAGTTTCCAATTTTTAGGTGCAGGTAAGGATAAGATTCGATAGGGTAGGTTGGCATAAAACAAATGAATTAGGTTATGATTTGGTGTCTTGATCAGGGTTATGAATGTGGGGTAAATTGGTTTTTAACTTGGTTTGAGTAAGGGAGTCTGGTCACTTAAGTTGCCATTTTATGTTTTCAACCTAAGTTAGCTCTCTTTTCTTTTAAGAGTGAAAAGAGAAAGAGAAGTAAGATGCCTTTTTAGGTTTTCATCCTAAAATCCTTACAGGCATAGTATTTCTTAATAGAATCAAAGTTCACAGGGTTAGATAGGTTACTACCATCCATCTCAATTAAGATTAGGGCTCTTTTGAAAAATAAACATTTCACCATGTATGACCCTTCCTAATTTAGCATCCATTTTCCTCCAGCATTTTTATGGATCAAGAAAATTTGTTTGAGTGCCAAGTCATTTTCTTGAAGTTGACAAGGATGGACATTTTTGTCATAGGCTTTCATCATATGCTTTTGATATATCTATCGATAATAGATAGCTTTCATTATTTTCTTTTCAATGAGATTGAGTTGTCTATTTCGATTCTTGACCCATTTAGTCTTGTGGTTCCATCAAGACTAGAGTGAAGGGATTTTGACCTTAATAGGTAGAACAGCTTCCATGCCATAGACTAAGGAGAATATAGTAGCACTCGTGGAAGTTTGTACTATTATGTGATAAGCACATGATGCCAAAGGTAACTTTTTATGCCAATATTTATACGTCTCAGCCATTTTTTTTACTATCTTCTTAATATTCTTATTGGCTGCTTTAACTACCCCATTCATTTTTGGATGATATAGGACAAAATTATGATGCTGAATCTTGAGCTGAGAATAGACTGTCTGTATCATTTTGTTTTTTCGGTTGTGTGCTTTATCAATAATGATCTGTTTGGGAAGACCATATCTACAAGTGATATTCTATTTCACAAAAATTTGCATATAACAAATTTGGTGACATTGGCATAAGAAGTTACCTCTACCCACTTGGTGAAATAATCTGTAGGAACTAAAAATGAAACAGTGCCCATTAAAAGCCTTAGGGCAAGCAGCTTGATTATGTCCATGCCCTAAATGGAGAAAAGCCATGGGCCTATCATAACATGTACAGGTGTTGGTGGGACATGGATTTTGTCTGCATAGATTTAGCATTTGTGGAACTTTTGAGCATAGTCGGTGCAATCTTTTTCAAGACCTCAATCAATTGTAGCATGATCGCATAACTTATTTCTCCATTCGGTGTAGACTAGCGTGCGTATCACAAATTCTTTCATGGACTTCTTTGAGATTTTTTTGGCTTTGACGGTATCTACGCATCAGAGTAGTATATGATCCCAACCTTACTTGTACAAAATTTTAACATCTAAAATAAAGCTCACAGCTAATTGTTGGATAGTCTTCTTGTTAATATCTGTAGCACTCTTGGGATATTGCTAATCCTTAATGTACCAAAAGATGTCATGATAACATGGCAGGCCATTTTTCTCTTCTTTAACATTTTCAATGTGCTAAAGTTAAGTAGATGCTCATCTGAATTGGAGTAACATCTGATTCTCTATTAACTCTGAACATGGATGATAAGGTGGCTAAAGCATTAATGATTTGATTCTCTTCCTGAGGTAAATGTTGAAAGCTGATATAATCGAATTTGTTTTTAAGTTCTAAGATCAGGCTCTCATAATGCATTCATTTAGCATCATGTGGTTGCCATTCTCTTTTTAGTTGGTAAATGATAAGGGCTGAATCTCTAAATACTTTCAGTGTTCAGATGCCCTTTTCAATGGCTACTTGGAGTCCTATGATGCAAGCCTTATATTCAGCTATATTATTGGTGGAGTCAAAGTTTAATCTTTGAGTGAGGGGTAGTGGTTTCCATTAAGCGAGATAAGAATTGCCCTAATTCCATGCCCTAACGCATTTAAAGGTCCATCAAAGTACATTTTCCAAGATGAACTAGACTTGATAGCATTTTCTGCCTCAGATATGCATATCAAGTCTTCATCAAGAAATTTAAAGTCTAAAAGATAATAGTCATACATTGCTCGGCTTGCCAAAAAGTCTGCTATTATGCTACTTTATTGGCTTTCTAGTTCACATACAAGATGTCATACTCGAAAAGCTAGACTTCCACATGGCTAGTCTCTTTTACATGGTGGGAGCTTCGCATAAATACTTGATGGGATCAAGTTTGGTGACCAGCCATGTAGTGTGGTATAACATGGATTGCATTAACCTTCGAGTTGTCCAAGCTAGAGCACAATATAACTCTTTTATGACTGAATAATTATTTTTATATTCTATGAACTTCTTGCTCAAGTAGTAGATAGTTTGTTCCTTCTTAACCGATTCGTCATGTTGACCTAATGCACAGCCTATCAACTTGTCAAAAATTAATAGGTATAAGATTAAAGGTCAATCGGGCATTGGTGGCACAAGTACCAAAGGATTCAAAAGATAGTGTTTGACCTTATCGAAGGCTTCTTGGCATTCTTCATTCCATTCTATAGGATTTTGTTTTTAAAGTAGTAAAAAGATTGGATCACACTTATCGGTCAATTGAGATACAAAACAAGTTATGTAATTTAATCTTTCCAAAAAAACTCTTTACTTTCTTTTGAGTTTGAGGTAGTGGCAAGTTTTGAATGGCTTTAACCTTGTTAGGATTGAATTCTCTTCCTTGTTCGCTTACAAAGAAGCCTAATAGTTTGCCAGATGTAACACCAAATGTGCCTTTTTTAAGATTTCATTAAGCTGGTATTTGCGAAGCCATTTGAAGAGCTTTCACAAATTAACTGCATGTTTACTCTACTTTGGCGATTTCGCGATCATATCATCCATGTAGATGTTGATTTCTTTATGAATGAGATCATGGAGCAATGTTATCATCACCCTTTGGTCGGTTGCCCCAGCATTCTTAAGCCTAAAGGGCATCACTTTATAGCAGAAAGTGCCCTTACTTGGCCATGAAGGTGGTCTTCTCCATGCCTTTAGTTGCCATTTTGCTTGGTTATAACCCGAAAATCCATCTATGAAAGAAAATAACACATTTTTTGGTAGTGTTGTCTACTAGGGTATTGATGTGAGGTAAAGGGAAATAATCATTTGGGCTAGCTCCGTTTAGGTCCCCGTAGTCTAAATACATCTACACTTTACCATCCTTTTTAAGAACTGGGAGTATATTGGCCACCCATTTAGGATATTTGGCTACTTTAAGAAATCCTACCTTAAATTGTTTTTTCCCTTTTTTTTTTATCTTCAAAAGCATTTCGGGTTTCATCCTTCTAAGTTTTTGTTATATGGGCTTATATTCGAGTTTAAGAGGAAGTTTATATACCATAATATTGGTGTCTAATCTAACCATATCTTAGTAGGACCAGGCAAACACATCTTCGTACTTTGAAAGAGACTTATTAGTTCAGCTTAGTTTGATGTTTTTATGGAGGTTTCGATTTTGACTTATTTTTTATCTTTTTTTGTTTTAAGGTTTATGGTTTCAATGGGTTCTTCATGATGTAATATCTGTTTTTCTTTATGTTCAATTAGACTCAGCACGTTTAAAGGCATGGGGTCCTCTTTAGAATTCTTTTCAGACTCAACCTTATCGGTGTAGATTGGTTACTCGAAATTGATTTCCAAAGTTTCAATATGAATATTCATGTCACTTTCATCAGGGCACCTAAAAATATAAAAAAAGAATAATATAAGTGGAAAAATATGCAGAGAAAGGTCTAAGAGTTGAAACAAAGGATGTAGCATAATACTTAATAAAAGATGTCATACAAAGGAACTACAATGTTTTTGGGCAAAAGCATGTTGGTTTAGTTCATAGAATTACTTTGAAATAGACTTGAACAGTATAAGAATTTCAGTTTCAATCCAAACACTCTGAACATATCCTCGAAGGCATAGGCTAGTCTCTTGGTCCCTCGTTGATGTCCCTAGTTCATCAATTGCATTAATGGAGGAATCCCCAAATGCTTGTGCATAAAATTTTATGCTTAATATGAGCATAAAATTAGTGGAGCCCATATTCACTTGTTCTCCTAAGCAAAACTTTCTCAAAGTGACAAAAATACCATCGGTTCATATCCTACATCTTGTGCTAACCGACAAGCCATTCTTCTTTCATAGGTATTTTGAGCTTGTTTTCTTTTTTTGTTATGCCCTAGGCTTGAATCCTAACCTTCTTGTATCGATCTGGTTGATAACTTTTAAGGCTTTAGCAATCTCTTGGAGGTGTTTTTTAAGTCCCTTTTTGTTCTGGGCGCCTTTGTTGATAGTTAACTTTAAACCCATATGAGTTCTCTTTGATAAACGAGGCTTAACCATTGACAACCTTTCCTTGACATAAGTGACATTGACGAACTCAGAGGATTAGAAAAAATATTTTGGGATATCTTTGTCAGGTTTGACATATAGGGCATCAACTGAGGTAGCAGCAATGATATCTTCTTCTCGTTGAATACTGACAACTTTGCTCTCAATGATAAATTTCAACTTTTGGTGCAATGATGATAGTACTGCCCTTATGGAGTGAATCCAAGGACTTCCCAATAGGTAGTTATACAACAGAGTAATGTCCATCACATGGAAGTCAACCTCATAAATACATAAGCTAATTTACAGTGGAATGGTGATGTTTCCCACAATGTTTTTGCAAGTTCCATCGAATGCTCGCTCAACTATATTACTATTCCAGATATGAGATTGTTAATGGGGAGCTTGTTCAAACATGACACGGGCATTACATTTAGAGCCGACCAGTTATTAATGAGCTCCTTGGGCAACATGTTACCTTATGTAGTAATATAACAGGCTTTATGTTTGTCCCTTCCTCCGTGAGGGATTTCATCATCATTGAAAGATATGTAATTATCAGCCATGATGTTGGTCACTAAACGATCTAACTTAACTATGGAGATGTCGGGAGGGACATAGGCCTCATTCAAAACCATGACAAGGGCATTCCTATGGTCTCAGAGTTCAACGGCAGTGATAGCACATATATCTTGGCGGATTGCTTGTTCAACTGATCAATAATGCTATATTCACTATACTTGATGAACTTGAGGAATTTAGCAACCTCTTTCTCACTCACTGGTTGTTAACAACTGTTGAATCTGATTCTTTAGTTATAGGCTTCAATACTCGAAGAAAGGGATTAGTATTCTCTTGCTGAGCTTCACTTCTCAATGCTGCTGAGGCATAATATCGACCACTTCAAGTTATGCGGTTTACCCCTAAAAGGTCAATGTTTGAGGCTTGCTGACTAGATTCGCTGGTGATTAAGGTTTTTTCTTTCATAATTCCAAGGAACTGCTTTGTTTTCCTTATAAGGGAAAAGGGATGGAAGTTGAATGATCATTATTGGCGTGAGCTAAACAAGGGTAACTTTGACCCTCAGTCAATTGTCAAACAAGACCAATAGCCTTCCAACCCTGTAAAGAGGACTATTTTCTTTTTTTCTTCCATAGTGTTGATAGATGATATTGCACGTGAGTTTGCTTTTCATCATAGAATTCGATGCATCCATCATTCATTATCCTTTGAGCCATAGTATGAAACTCTTTGCATGTGTAAAGAGTATGGCCATGGATAGCATGGAAATCATAAAAGTCATCGGCTCTATCTTTCATTTTTTTCGGCCCCATTAACTAATCCGACTTGCATCAGGATTTGCAAGACCAAATTTGTTGGCGTTCTAACCTCCTCTATATTTTTTACAATCTCAAAATTCTCTTTGTCACAACATGGGCCAGATACAAATCCTGACCAAACAGACTTAAAAAGGTAGGTGTACCCCTTGTTCATATATATATCATTATTTTCTTTTATTTTGGGCTCGTATCATTATTATTATTCTTTATTTTTCATGTCTAGGGATTGAGTTGTCGAGATGAATCACTCATTGGACTTAACTTTAAATAATCGTTACGAAATGCCCATTTATTTCAGAGTTGCCACTAATCTTATTTTAGCTAGGTAAGATTGGACACTTACTAGAGTTTATATTTTAAGGATTGCAAAACCCATAAAAACAAACTTTGAGGTTTGCACTTATACCAAGGATCGCTTAAAAAAGTCCAGAAGTCAGTTACAATCACGAGTAGGGATCGACCTTCTCATGATGCCTAATAATCGATACCTTATTAATCATTTGTTAATTTAAAATTTGATTTTTTATTTGGTTTCAATACTTAATATTTAATTATAATTTCCATAAATAATATTTTATTAAAGAAATTTATTATTTTTAGAAAGTCAAGTTTTAATGTTTTTTGGAAATCAAACTATCTTTTTGTGCCCTTCTAGAGAACCAAGAGAACATAAAAGTTTTTATCATTCTCTTTCATACCCCATTGGAGAACCTGTAGAATACGAAAGGTTTTATTTTTATAAAATTAAAAAAAAATCTTGACTTTTATTTTGAAAAAAGATGTCTCATCATTAAAGTAATCTGAAGAACCCCTTGCATATTCTGGTATAAATTCTACGTATTAATTTAACTAGAAGACATTGCCTTAATTTTAAAAATATATCTGATTTTATAAAAAAATATTAACCCTAAGACCATTAAATATGACGAACCTTTTTTCCTAATATGTACTTTTGACATGAAACTACCCTAGCAAACATATAGGACTTGGTTCTAATACAAAATTACTAAAATACCCTTAGAGTATACCTTCGGTATGAAAGTATGCTGGTTATCCTAAGGACTCAAAAATGATAAATAAAGTGTGAACCTATCCTGAATATACACTTTTGGCCTAAAAGCATCCCAGTGCTTACCTAAGACTCAGTTTAAAAAAATTACTAAAATACCCTTAAGGTACACCTTCGATGTAAAAGGATCTCGGTACCCTAACAGACACAATATGCTGATGAAATGATAAGCCTATCTAAACATGCACCTTTGGCATAAAAGTATCCTAATTACTATTTAGGACTCGATTTTAAACAAATTTACCAAAATGCCCTTAGGGTCTACCTTCGACGTGAAAGTATTCTTGCACCCTAACGGGCACTAAAATAATCTTCGAAGGCTAAACTAATCCCAAATATTCACCTTTGGCATAAAAGCATCTCGATGAGGAAAATTACAAAAATGCCTTTAAACATTTAAAAATGTCATTTCGTACCTTATGAAAAACTGAGAGAATATGAAAAGTTTTGAAAATTTCTATACCCTACGAAAAGCCATAGGAATAATAAAAATATACAAAAATGACAAAAATAACCATTTTGCCCTTAAAGACTAAAATTTGCTATTTAGTCTTTAAACCTTTTAAAATTTATATTTTAGTCCCTACGTGGAAAAAAACATAATCAAATATCACAAATATATTAGAATACATATGAAAAAGCATAACAAATACTCCTCAAGGATTCGACCAACACCTTGGCCTTAAAATAAAAATTTTTAGCTTTTTGCAAAATAATCCCTTAATTTTTAAAATTTACATTTTGACCTCTATACGGGGAAAAAAATCACAAAACATCAAAACAATCATCAAAGCAGTTAAAAATCAATACTAAAGCCATGGCAAAAATATACATGAAGATTCAGCCAAGCAATTTTAGACATAAAACATGATTTTTCATATTTTTCAATTTAGTCCCTATCCAAAGTAAGTCATAATTAAACACAAAATTCATCACAAAGAATTATGAACATTTTACCAAAAATCATAAAATAAATTTGGCCAAACACCTATGGCCTTAGAACAAAAATTTTACAATTTTACAAGTAAGTCCTTAAACTTTTTAAAATTACCAAATAGCCCTAAAAAGAATAAAAATGACAAATAAGCATCTAAATGCATCCAAAACACATAAACATGACCTAAAATTGGACTCAGAGAATTCGGCCAAACATTAATACCATATACCAAATTTACGCAAATTACAAATTAGTCCCTAAGCTTTCCAAAATTATAAAATGGCCCTAAAAATATAAAGCTATGCAAGACAGCATCCTTACCATTTGGCCAAGACAAAAATGTTCCTAATGGATCTAAAAAATATGGAAAATTATAATTTATCCTTTAAAAATCATATTAATATTCATATAAAATTAACTTAAAACAAATAAAAAAATTACAATATTTTCCTTTAAGGTTTTGATCAAACCAAGAATAATCTCAAAAAATAAATATGTGACAAAATCACTTCATGCATGACCATATCCATAAATTTCATACTCGAAAATTAAATTTTATGATATAGAAAATATTCACAACAAAATATACAAAAAATTAAAATAAATTTGGCATGAATTTACGCTAAACTAATAAAAAAATTATGAAATTAGATCATTGCTTCAAAATTTGGCTTTCAAAATTTGTATTTACACTATTAGCTCAAATTATTATGAAGCTTATAATAAGGAAATAAATAAAAATCAAAGTAAAAATTAAAAGATTGAGAATACCTTAGCAATTATCAAAATTTTCTTTCAAGTGTTGTGTTTTTTTTTGTATGGCTGCCAAAAGCTGATTTCTTAATTAAAGTTGCAAACCTTTTAACTTAAGAACCCAAAAAACCTCCATTTTATTCAGCTAAACCTTTATTTTATCACCATGTTTCTTTAATTAATTTTCTTAATTTCCATTGTTTACAAGTGTTAACTAGGCGGGAATGCATTAATAAATCAAATGCCACCTTAATGATTTAAATGTCAAGGGATATCATGCATAATGCCACCTATATTTAGTGGCAATGACAAACATGCATAAAAGCCAGTGAATGGCAAAAATATATGTTAATAAAAATAATATTAAAAACATATAAATCAAATTAAATCAAATTAAATTGAATTAACTAAAAATATTTAATTTGGTAATTTTTAATGTATCAAAATATTTGGTGTTAAGTTTGTAGTACATGTAATTTAAATTAGCAAATCAAAGTAAATTATGTACAAAAATATTTTAATTTACAAGTGTAAATGAAATTAAGTTAAATTTAAGTCAAAATTTATTTGTAACTTACTTTTAATTTGATATCTCATCGTATAAATGCTGATATAAACTTTTTCTTTAATATTTTAGATTTTTTTGGAGTGAGTATCAACATAAATATTGCATGAATATCAGTATATCAGCAAAAATATACAATAGTCAACTTCACAAATTTCATGAAAATTATCGAAAAATTTTTAAAGTGGAAAATTTGACTGTGATATCACCTATAGGGATAAATTTCCAAAATTTGACAAGTAAATATTGAAAAATAATTTTTCTCTTCAATATTCATTCTGTACATCTGAAATTAGAGATCAAAATATGATTTTTCTTGTCATATGAACTTATGACCATTTAAATATTACTAAAGTGGTCTTGAAAATGTCTAGTGTATCAGAAAAAAGATCATTCCCAATGAAGGTGGCTGTTAAGTTCTCAGTCTGGGATATTCAAGATTATCGAAAAAGAGACCTAGATGAAATTAGGTGTTTACACTCTTTAATGGCCATTCTTTCCAAATGAGCTAGCTCCAACACTATATTTTGGCTCTTGCCCAACATCAACTTTTTTTTTCCTTTAAAATTACCTCTTTTGTCCAATTCACTTTCCATGGCTTCTTCAATCATTCCACCTAATATGACCACATCCATAAAGTTCTTTGAATGACTCTTTACTATCTTTTCAAGTAAGAGGCTTGTAATGTGCCTGATGAATTTAGCCCTCATCTTTTTTTTTGTCAACGAGGGATGAATCTGAGTGGCCTCTTCCATCCATTTCAATGCGTATTGCCTGAAACTTTCATCAATTCTCTTTTTTAGGCTTATGAAAGAAAGACAATTCAAGATCCAGTCATTAGTAGGTCTCTCATCATCTTTGGAAATAATAGATAGACTAGTGTGCTTGTCCAACTTCTCACACAACTCAACCTCAAATTGGTCCATTATCCCTTGGACCATTTCTAGGAATGATGAGCAGTGCTGAAGAGCATGCTCTTGATTGCAGTGATAGTAAGATGGTTCAGTGGCTTTTATTCTTTGGTTTTTAACGTCTGACACTATTCTAGCTTTCATAAAGGCTTGCCATCATTACTCATCAGGGTTTTAACTTTTTTAATGCTTTTTTTATCTAATAACCTTTTCCATTGATTATTGCATTCACTTTTGGTTTCTCTTGGTTAAGAAGTAGATTAGGTTTGACATTTAGCCTAGCGCTTGTTTAACCTTGATCACACATTCTTAGTAGACCTTGTACTTTTCTTTTAAATGAGGTGCAGTTCTCAACATAATAACCTTATGCTCTTATGTGGTACTCATAATGGCCCTTCTCATTGTACCACCAGGGGTTTAGTGTGATCTTAGGTTTATGAATACCGGGGCTACTAGTTGACTTTCCAATAGATAAGAATAGATCTCTTTATAGGAGTAAGGGAGTGGCTCAAAGTGCCTTATTTCTTAGGGTGCTGATTGTTTAAAGCTTTTGCATTGTTTATGTTATAAGGTTTGTTAAAGCAAGCGTGGCAGCATGAACTAGTTATGGTGCCAGTGAGTAAGGGTTAAAACACAGATTCAATATGTTTAAGAGGTACACAGCTTGCGGTGAGGCATGACTTTTGCTAACAGCATTTACCTCATTTTTCTTACCTTTATTTGTTTTCTTGACCGACTCAAACAATTTTTCAATGGATATCTTGCCACTTTTGATAGTGTTATCAATTATTTCACTTGATATAACCATATCGGTGAAATTTTTGATGGCATTTCCTGCCAGCCTTACATAGTAAGGAGCTTGCAGGGTGCTAACAAAAATGATAGTCATTTCTTTTTTAGTTAAATGAAGATAAACTTAAGTTAACTCCTCTCTTTACCTCTGAGCATATTACCTAAAGCTTTCAAAGGCTTTTTTTTTCATGTTCATAAGGGAAAAGTAATCTGAAACCTAATCAAATACATGCTTGTATTGGTTAAAAAAAGCGTGAGCTATATCCGACCATATTTGAATTCTTTTGGGATCAAGCCCTATATTACCATCAGATAGCTACCGCAATCAAACTATGCTGAAAGCAATGAATCAATAATTTCTCATTTCATTTATTTAAATCTTCATCACTTTCAAATGATTTTTTTGCTTTTCTTATTCCAGTTGCTCATTGAGATTTGAAACTATCGGCTTGCTCCGTAAAATCCTTAGACCGATAGGATGTTATTGCAAGGTTAATGTAAATGATTGGCTGAGTTAATGGGATATTTGCTACCAAAAGATACTATCCATGTAATGCCCCTTCTTGAGCATAGATGGCTTTAGTACCACTATTCAAGTTGCTTTCGAGATTAGTCGATCTTTTCCCTACATCGACTGTGCTCATTTACCTTTTTTACTTCAAAGCCTTAGACAATAGCTTAGTTAATTCTATAATCTAAGCTTGGAGTTCCTCATTCTTACAAAGTAATTGCTTTAGGACTCTTGATACATAAGTTAAAGTTGCTTAATACAAGCTTGGTAATCATTCTCTATAGCTTTTTAATGATTATGAATGCATATTGATGACAAACTGTAGATTCCATGTTTGAGAGCACCTTTCATTTAGATTATTACTGGATTAGAATTTTATGGTATGTCATAGGCATGTTTGATGATATGAAAATAGGCATACAATTAAATGACAATTAACATGAATGCATAAAGTAGTAAAAATTTAGATCAATCATGCAAATGCACATGGGATAATCAAAATTAGGAACAGCTTGATCCATAGCATCTTTCATTAAAGCAACAAAATATCCCGATTACACGTGATTACATTTGGAAATGCTGACATGGTTACATTTCTTGATCACATGTTCCAAGAAATACAACAATTCTTGTTCATGGACTCCGATGGGTAGAATATTGCATGTCAAGGATCGTGCCATATCCATCATGTGTTCGACTTATAACTGGGCCACCTGAATCTACTTGGTGAGATGGTAGTAGTGATCTTGATAGTTTTGGCATGTTTGGTCAACTATTTGTAGCAATTCTTGCTCTTGCTATTTCATTGATTTAGTCTTAGTAAGCTTGTAAAGAATGCTTTAGATCTTGGATTTTAAGTGTCAAAGTTCCATTTTTGACATGGTTAGCCCTCAAATCCTAGACTTGAGCTTTCAGTCATCCATTCTTTCTCTGATAAGTTGATAAGAGGGTTAAGTTCTAACAAGATTCTCTTTATTAGCCCTGACCTCTTTTTTACATCGATGTAGTTTTTTCTCGAGGGTATTAATGTTTACTTCCTGCTCAACCGATGACTTTCTAAGGTGTCGAGACTTGCTTGTTTTGCTGAGTGCCACATAAACTTTCCTTAAACTCTTCAGATCTTTCTTGAGATGGTTTTTCCCTTTGATAGCCCAGTTTACCTTACTATCTGAGAGATAGAAGTCTATTTCTAATTGATTCTTTTTTTTCTTTACACAAGCAAATTTTTTAGTGAAGTTGCCTTTTCTTGTTCAAACTCTCACTTAAGCAATTCATTCTCAAAGAGAAATTCATTAACTGCAGCTTATGATGTCCCAACAGTAGATAAAGGTAAATAGTCATTGATGCGATGGGTCTTCCACTGATTATATCTTAGGGTTGTACTACTTTTTTCTCCAATACCTCTCTAAACAACTAGTTTGTTTCCATGCATGAAAGGCTAGCTGAACTTTTAATGTGTAATCTAGCTTACAATAGTCAAAATCCCATAACTCTAGGTCTTGGATGAAAAGGATAAATTGTCAACACTAGAATTACCAGAAAACCAGAATAGATACATAGCTAGTGCTCCTTATAATCCTATGAGCGG
>JBBYHL010000004.1:4734129-4744897 GCA_038381835.1 Adansonia madagascariensis
TAGTAATCAATAAGGATAAAGTCTACTCTTATCATAATCTATTCAAGAATTATCTAAACAAATTAAAATTGAAAAGTCAAACTTTTATTTAAAAAAATAAAAGATCTGATATCCTAAACTAATATTTCTATTAGGCCCATGAATACATGCAAATTAGGCTTTATTCATTTTGACATCTTGAACATACAAATTGGGCTCTAAGCTTTTTTTCTTGACCTTTTCAGTCTTAGCACAATGTGGAAAAGTGATCAATCTTGGCAATGCATCTAATTTATTTTGAATATCCTCTTTTGCTTTTGTTTTCATGATTAATCCTTAAAAAGTTTGCTTATGCATTTAATCTTAGTCTTAGTCATTAGACCTCTAATTTCTTACAAATAATTGTAAGAATGGTTGGAAATACTATTTGTGCAAGTTGATCTCCATTATTGGTGCCTTAAACTTTGGAAGGATGACCAAATCTGGCACCAAGCTCAATCCATCACATTTACACTATCAAACTTTTTTTCATCTTCAATAGCTTTGAGCCTCTTTTCAAGCAACTAAAACTTTCCCTCCTCTATCACCATTTTAGCTTGTTTTTATACTTTTTGTTTTTGTTTTTTCTTGCTCTAAAAACTCATCAAAGTTTAAAACTAACAAGTCCTCTAAAGTAAAGCTAAGTCTTCAGCCCATCACTCTTCGTGGGGCTTTAAGAATGACTTACACAACATATATGGTTTTCATAGGTTAAGCATATTGTTAGGGCTATTTTTCTTGTAGTATTATATAGGAGGTACTAATAGCATCATTAGTAGTGTTCTCTTGGTTGTCCCGATTAACACTTTCAAGCTTCCTTCCTTTTTTGGCTTTGATCTCTATTAACTTTAGTATTTGGGCTTACATTTCATCCTCCATTTTCATTCTTTCTTCTTATGCTTCATGATGGGTAACTTTAATTCTCTCTAACATCTCCATTTGCTTATTCTCCATCTCTCTCTCAAAATTTTTTCTTAGTTTTACTATCTTAGCACCTTAAAATATCTTTAAGTTAGATTTTTATTCCATGGTTAATTATATGAATGAGACAAGTGTGTCATGCATTATTCAAATGATATTTGCTTTAAACATGAATTCTAAACTAGAAAAGATTTAATTAATTCAAAGAGTTTAAGTTACATATTAGTGATCATCTTAGTGTTATAATTGTTAGTATATGCCCTAGAGCCAATTGGATTAGATGAGGCATATAATAGTTAATAATGCAAACCAATCATTTATGTTAGTGATTAAAGGTTTTCCTTAATGTTAATGGCATGATTGACAGTTATGCAAACACTAATTGGATGAAGCCCATGAAACACAATGGCATTGCACAGTTAGTAATGAGCTACGATGATAAAATCCTTATGCATTAGAGTCGTGTTTCTAAAAATGTTCCTAGTCATCATATTGTCAAGGCATTGACAATGCACAAAGGCTAGCATATGCTAAGCCTCTATGAATTTGATATATATAACTCTTTAATCTCATAGAAGTTAAAGTATAGAGATACCTGGGGATAGCATATGGGGTGATTCTTTTGTGAAACAAGTTCACAAAACATGGCTCGTATCCATTTGGTATAAGTCACTTAAGTGTCTATGAAATATGTTTTTGTGTGCCAATCATGTACTATAGTCCTCAGACTTGTGATACTAGGTTATCTTGTATAGGGAGGGTCATGTTTTGCTTCCATCATGAATGGCTCCACTATAAAGAAATGCTTCTACCGAGGTGGTTTTAAGTGTGGCATGAACCATATAAAGATAGATGAGTGATCTAAAGAGGATTCATCACTCCAACTGACATTAGAAACATATCTCATATGTTTTTGGCTTTAGTTTGTTGGCCAACCCATGATGGATTTAAGAGAAATTATTTCTGTAAATTCATAAGGTTAATTGAAAGCTGCATTAAAAGGCTAGATAATGAAAGGTTTCTTGAAGAGGTCATATTAACTTTTCCTATATATTGAGTGGACATGATGCCTTGCTAGAAGTCAATCTTGTTCTATAAATATAAATACACTTATTGGGTAATTATATTTATTTTTATTATGATGGAAGCCTAATCGGTCATACATAATAAGAAGATTTATTCGATTAAAATTGAAATTTAATTTAGTATAACTAAATTAAATAAAAGATATTATGGAGAGAACTTAATTAAACAAGTTCAATTAAGATCAATATAAGACATAAATTAGATTTATGAAATCTAATTAGAGATGTCTTAATATGGCAATAAAGTTAAGAATGTCTTATCAAGATAATGTTTTTTTATCAATATGGTTTTAGGGATAATACTAAATAAGGCCAAATAATTGTATTTGAAAAATTAAATAATTACTTGATAATTATTTAATTAATTATTTAATATTATTTACATGAAGTAAAAATTGTTTTACTTGGGTTAGAAAGTTTAATTATGAATTAAATTATTTAACATGTAAATTTAGGGGTTAGCCAAAAGCCCTAATTATCAAATCAAGAAAGTTTTGCTGTGAATGGGCTAGGCACATCGAGTAGCTATCTTTGGTTTACTATTGGGCTAAAATATTAATAAGTAAATACTAAAGCCTAATATTGGACAAACTAATTAAAATAATTTTAATTGGGCTCTAAAAGACACTCTAAAGTGGGATCACCTTCTGGTATATTAGTAATGGGCTTATTTGATCAACTATCAAGCCTACCTAAACCAAAGTGTATTGAAATACAATATTAAGGCTTTTTGGTTGATACGAAGCATTAGGAAAACCCTAAGCATTAACTCTAGATTTTTTTTAAGGTGTGGTGCAACATCAAGGCTTCTTAAGCTCTCTTTGCATTTTCATGGTTTTCTGAGTGTTCTTGAATTTTTCTTTTTCTCTTCTTTAGTGCAATATGCATGGGAATTGTTCCTAAATTAGTTTAGATACGAACTTGTTGACTATATATCTTTTGGTTAAGGCTCGAGTAGCCTTTTAGCTAGCACTAGACCTTATAAGGCTCCAATGGGTATCTGTGTGGATTACCATTTAAGGCAGGACACCTTTACTGCTTATGGCCTCAAGAAAAGATCATAGTAATCAACCCATGGTGCATTCTGTAAAGATCGACATGCTTGGAGTTACGAGCCTCTAAGTAGTTATGATTTTTATTAAATATGTGTTTTAAAATTGCTATCTAATCACATTTATATCTCTTCTTAAGATCTTGAGGAAATCCAAGTCTTTTTTTGTTTAATTCTACTATATATATTCAATTTTGATTAATTTTTATGCCTATATTTATATGCATGAGCCTAGATTTTAACTTTTAGTGGTACCCAAGCCTAAGGTTTGTAGATTACTTTTGGTTTAGCATACTGGTTTTTAGTGATAATCAATCTAATTAATTTTTGTGTTAAATTAGTGACTTCTTAGTTTTGGTAAAATTCTTGAAAGCCTGTATTTTTGGCTTTAATCATGTTTAAAAGTGTTTAAATAATTAATTGAAATTGTTTTAATTAACTTGGATTAAAGCTTTAACATGCTTTTAGCTTTCTAGGTTGTTTCAGTTTTTGTTTTGATCCATTTCATGATTAGAAATTAAAGCTTTTTTATTTTTTTAATTTTCTAGCATGTTGGTCCATGTTTACTATCAATGTTAACTAGTTTAAAATATATTTTTTTCTAATTAAATTGATATTAGAGTTATTTGTCAATACTTTGATTTTGACCAGTGCTAAGATGGGTTATTTTTGATGTTTTTAATAGGGCTAATTGTTAGGCAGCAATTGATGCAATTTTTCCTTGTTTTTCCACCTCAAAAGTGTCATGAAAAATTCATAATACTTTTAGAAATATTAGGTTGAAGTTGGAGTTCAAACTGTTTCAATTTTGGGCCATAATGAATGCATTAGGTGTGCTTGATGCTGTGGCATTGTTGTCTTTCTTCTTAGGACCTTGATGTGGCCACCATGTAGCAAACAGTTCTATGAATTTGCTATATTTCAGAGGTTTAGTGGAGGAAGACAATAGTGTTTGAGTTGAATTAGTATGGCTGAGATAGCCATGCATGAAAGAAATTTCTAGTTGGACTAGGACTCTTTGAGAGGTTGTGTTCCATTAAAACTCTTACATATCATCACACACCTAATTGTATTAATTTTCTTAAATTGTTTAAGATATGAATTGGATAATATAATGAGCATGGAATTAAAATTCAATTAAATTGTTTAATTAAAAAATATATTTAGTTTAAATGATTAATCATGTTATATCCCCTCATCACTTAGTCAATAGGGATGATCCCTCCAAGGGATAAGTATCTGAAAGTGGTTGGATAACTTCTACCTTTACATTACAAGATAAGTTTGGTTACTATATTACTTATGCTCGCCCAAGGTTTTAGATCAAATAGAACTCTTATAAGGCCTATATAAAGAAGTAATGTCAACACTTTTGAGGTATGAACTATTCGAATTCTATCATCTCTCTTTGCTCTTCGTTCTTAGTATCTTTACTAACTTAAGCATCGGAGTGTTCCCCAGAGTGAAACTTTGGGTCCTTCTCACCTTTTCTATTTTGTAGGATTCCTTCTTAGTATCTCTATTGTTGCATCATCAAATCCTAATTCGATTAGGATTTGTTCTAATGTGATTAGAATAAAAGTTAATCATGTAAGAATATTATTTTCTTAATTAAATTAAACATGGATCAATTTTTTAGACTTTGAAAAAGTTAGAAAACTACTTTCCTAAATGGTTTAGGAAATATTACATGTTAAATTGTTTGTCTAAATTAAGCCAAAGTTATTTGAAAGTTAGATAATATCCTAATTAAGACAAACAACCTAAAAGTTAGGTAAGGTCCAATTTAATGTCTTCAAATTTTGCTTTTGAAAAATAAGTTTCCTAAAATAATGGTTTGACTAAATTAAGAAAAAGTTATCTAAAAGTTAGAGAATGTCCTCATTAAGACAAACAACCTAAATGTTAGGTAATGAGCAATTTAAGATAATCATCCTAAAAGTTAGAAATTTAATTATAAATCAAAGAACCAAAATTAATAAATAATTTGATAAATCATCTTAAATTGTTTGAAGAGTTTTATGCAAATGACACATGAGATCCCCAAGTGATATTGGCCATGCTTGTTTTGTTTCATGTTAGAATATGATTATATTAACATAAGGATGATTATGGACTAGACCTTAGTATGGCTTGATTGTGGATGGTTGAATTGGTATTTATTTTATTAAATAAGGTCTACGAACCTTGCCTTCTCTTTTAATTCTGGGTTGTAAATTCTCTTCTCACCTAACTCCCTTTGAATGTAACTTGAGGTTTCTTGCAATGATATGTAATAGTTATGTAGGACTTGTAGGTTTAGGTTTAGGTTAAGAATAGAATTTACATAAATCCAAGACGTAAAAAAGATGGCACCAAGAAGAAAAGAGCAGGGAGAAAAGACCAAGGAGATCATCCTCAAGACTTGTGAAGACCTTGTATGATATCTCTAGGAATTTGACCAAGTAGTTTTCTAATGGCTCAAGGAAACTAGAGAAATAAAGTCCATAATCACCATAGTAGATTGCATATGTCAGATTTATTTTTGAATTTATATATATGTGATATATGATTGAATAAATGCTAAGCATGATAATCATACAAAGCAATGAGACCTAAGATAAATGATAAAAATTCCTCGTAACTTATTGAGTCCATGCATAAGCATAATCAGACGCCTTCCATTGTTCATAATAAGAAACCTGAGTTTTGCCCGCAAGGATTTGTTGAGTCACTCAAGGTCTTTTCTGCTCAAATGGCTTTAGTATGAATAATGGGTTTTATTTAACTATTGTTATATGGCATGGATATGTCACACTTAAACATATGACTTTAGAGGCGATTGTTAGAAGAAATGCATACGATATATTTAGCTAAAGAGTTACCACCTAATTATTCTAGGAATTACATAGAGATGTAATTGATAAGCTATGTTACCTACCTAATTAGTTCTTTCATGGTTTGTTAGGCTATCCCCAAGGTCATCGAAGGATAAAAGAGGTCTTAGTTCATTAGAAAGATTCAAATGCTGATCTTCTTGTATTATAGTTGAAAGTTATAATCTTGATAAAATAATGAGAACAACCATTAAAGTTGCAAAGCCTTATTTAATGGTTGAAATTGCAAATTATAACTACAAAATGTTTAGATTCATAATGGATATAAACATAACATGACTAATAGACTATCACTAAGTAGCATACATGATACTAATAAGTTTTAATGGGCTAGACTCCATTGACTAGTCCCAAATTGAATGGCATATCCAAGAATAGTCCACTAGGTGATGGGTAGTTTATCAAGTTCATATTGATGACATTGATTAAGCCACATTCTGAGGATGGCTAGTATGATGGTTGATCTTTGAAAGAAGCAAAAAGCTATTTAAGCTTATGACATCATCTGAAATCTTAAAGAATTGTTTTATAAGGGTAATCATAATAAGAGGTTCAGCATCCCTAAAGAATTGTTCCTAAGTAAGATGTCAAAAAGTAGCCTAATCAGGCCTTATATGATAAGATTTATTTTAAAATACTTAAGCACTTTAGATGGATCATGATCCATGCATTATCCTTAACTTTCTTTTGAAGAAAGATAGAGGGCATGATAAGGGAATATGCCAACATTATGGAAAGCTAGATTAATAAAGTAAAGATTGCAAAGAAAAATTTTATATGATCAAAATTGGGAAACTTATAATAGTTTCAACATTAGATATAAATTAAGATTAACTCACTTCTCTTAGTTTATGATACCTAGAAGTTGGCGTTTAAATATGTATGACATATTGTAAGCCTAAATGAAAATAGTAGTAAAGATGGACTACAAATAAAGGCAACATTATTGATATTGATCAAAGCTTGCCTTCTTGATTAATGTTTCTGAAACATAATCATGATTTATTCACAAAAATAAAATGTTTATTTTGGGATTTACATGCCAATTGAAGATGATTGCTGGCATTTGATGTCGAGCTTAGATTCACTCCTCAATGAATAAATCACTGATCATAGGATTTTTTATGTTACAGTCACATTATTGCTAAAAATACACTTGTAATAGTATTAAGAATACTAAATAGCCTATAACTTAAAGGATTCAAAAAGAGTTTTTGAATTTGATTCCCATAAATCTACGTATGCAGGATTTAGTGCAAGGCATTTATGATTCTTTAAAAGTTAAGATCATAATTTGACTTAGTGATAAATAGCCATGATGTTTAAAAAGCAATTATTTGGAAAGTGTTCCAAACTAGAGAGAATTGCATGTTTATACCCTAAAAGTCATAAACAAACTCTTTTGTTTAGGCTCATAAAAGGATTTAGATTTGGATCATTAGCTTACAAGGTAATAAAAGATTTCTAATAGTTGTTAAAGTAATAACTAAGCCATATGATTGAAATCTGGGTCTCGTTGCGATTCGAATAGATTTGAATAGTTAATGACTTTGATAATGAGATTATCATGAATATGACCAAAGCATATTATCATAATAGCATTAAAGCTTTGTCTAAGTTGAGACACAATTGCTAATCTAAAGAGTTTGACATTGGATATGTTAGCAATTGGATTAGTACAAGTGGGAGATATTAGTGTACGCACTAGAGTCAATCAGATTAGGTAAGGCATATAATAGTTAATAATGCAAACCAATCACTTGTGCTAGTGATTCGAGGTTTTCCTTTATGTTAGTGGTGTGATTGACACTCATGCAAATACTAATTGGATAAAGCCCATGAAACATAATGGCGTTGTAAAATTAATAACAAGTTACGATTATGAGATCCTTATGCATCAAAGTTGTGTTTTTAAAAACATTCATAGTCATCATATTGTCAAGACAAGGCATTGACAATGCATAAACCCTAGCATATGCTAAGCCTCTAGGCATTTGAAACACTTTAATCTCATAGGAGTTGAAGTAGAAAGATATTTAGGATAGCATATAGGTGTTTGTTTTACGAAAACATGCTCACTGTACATGGCTTGTACAATAACTCCAATTGTTATAAGTCACTCAAGTATCTATGGAATATGTTTTCATGTACCAATCATGTAAATTAGCCCTCAGACTTGTGATAGCAGATCATCTTATATGGGGAATGTCATGCTTTCATTCTATCATGAATGAGTTCACAATAATGGATGTTTAGACTAGGGTGCTTTTGGGTATGGAATGAACTATCCCAAATGGATAAGTGATCCAAAGAGGATTTACTACCCCAAGTGACATTGGAGATATATCTTATATGTTTCTAGCACTGGTTAACTTGACAAAGTCATTGGCCAACACATAAAGGATTTAGGAGAAATTATTTCTCTAAATTCATTAGGTTAACCAAAAGCTATAGAAGCTAATATGGATTGACACATAAGTAGACACTACACCAAGCTTATTATCTTTTCAGGTAATCTAGTGAAAGGATCAAAATACACTAATAGGCTAGTTATTGAAAGGTTTCTTAAAGAGGTTATATTGACTCTTCCTATATATAAGGTGGCAATGATACTTTGCTAAAGGCCAATCTTGGTTCATAAAAATAAATACATTCAATTAGGTAATTATATTTATTATTGTTGTGATGGAACCTACTGGGTCACACATAATAAGATGATCTATTAGATTAAAACCCAAATTTAATTAAGCATGACGTAATTAAATAAAAGTTATAATGAGAAGGACTTAATTGAATAAGTTTAATTAAGAATAATTTAAAGCGTACATTAGATTTATGAAATCTAATTAGGGATGTCTTAATATGGCAATAAAGATAAGAATGTCTTATCAATATAATGTATATTTGTAAACATGGCTTTAGGGATTATATTAAGCAAGGCCAAGTAATTGTATTTGGAAAATTAAATAATTATTTGACAATTATTTAATAAATTATTTAATATTATTTACATGAAGTAAAAATTATTTTACTTAGGTTAGAAAATTTAATTAATGAATCAAACTATCTAAAATGTAAATTCAAAAGTTGGGCTAAAAGCCTTAATTATCAATTCTAGAGAGCTTAGTTGTGAACTATTCCAAGTTTGGGTTGCTAATAGGCTAGGCGCTTTAATGGTTATCATTGATTTGTTATTGGGCTAAAATATTAATAAGTTAATACTAAGGCCCAATCTTAGATAAGCTAATTAAAATAGTTTTAATTGGGCTCTAGGAAACACTCTAAAGTGAGGCCACCTTTTGAGCATGTTAGTAATGAGCCCAGTTAACAGAATAGTTAAGCCTAACCTAGCCGAAGGTGCATATAAATACATTATTAAGGCTTTTGGGCTGATATGAAGCACTAAGAAAACCTTAGGCTCTAACCCTAAACTTTTCTGAGGGATTTGGCACAACACCATTGCTTTCTTAAGCTCTTTTTGCATTTTAATGGTTTCTTTAATGTTTTTAAATTGTTTTTGACATAATTAAATTAGAAAAATAGTTTTCTAGCATTGAGAGATTAATTTATCATAAAAGTTATGAAATTGGCCAAATATCAAAATCCTTGTTTTCCTAAGCCTAATTGTGTAGATTTGAATCCTAAATGATCAAAATGTGTTTTTGATCATAATAAAAGATGGAAAATCAGTTTTTTATCTTAAAGGAATCAAACGGAATCAAAATTAGGATTTTTGGATTTGTTTGCCTGCATATGCAAAAAATAGCTACTTCCCTGTAAAGTTATTTTTCTCTTCTTTAGCACAACATGCATGGGAATTATTGCCAAATAACTTTATATCTGAACTAGTTAGCTATATATGTTTAGTTAAGGCTTGAGTAGCCTTTTGACTAGCACTAAAGAAACACCAAAACTTATGAAGCCTTCATTAGGCATCTATGAGGATAACATTAGAGGTAGGACACTAGTGTTACTTGTGGCCTTAAGAAAATATCATAATAATCAACCCATGGTGCATTTCTATAGGGATCGGCATGCTTAAAGTTAGAAGTGTCTAAGTAGGCATGATTTCTATCGTAACTGTGTTTTAAAATTGCTATCTGCTCATATGTACATCTCTTCTTAAGATCCTAAAGAAATTTGAGTTTTTTTGTTTTATTTTGCTGCATATGTTTAGTTCTGATTAATTTATATGCCTAAATTGATATGCATGAGCTCAGATTTTCTTTTTCAACAACCATAAGAGACTACAACTTGCTAATATTATTCTTGTGCTTCCTCCTAGAAATTTAAAATCATTAACTAGACTCTCTAACCGAGTTGATTTGCAACTTAAGTTGCTTGACTTTCTTGTCTATCTTTCTAGCTGGGATTGTCTCTTGGCAAATCCATCTGGTAAGGTGATTGAAGTACATCTATCTTTACGGGTTCCTATTTCTTACTATCTACTATAATAGCCCTAACAGCCTTATGCCATTTTACCTCTTTCTCCTAGTATTCTTGGATCAAGGAAACAAAGCCATCTTTTTATTGTTGCAGTTGCTATCCTATGGTATGAATGTTCTTATGAAGGGCCTTAGTATAATCCCATAACTAGGACACCTTCTTCTTTTTTTCATCTAATGTGCTTCAAACCATTCATTTTTTTTTAAGATACCTTATCATGCTTGCTGTCATGAGGGAAAGCTTCTTTTTCCTATCTTTTTGCTTGTGTTTGAGCTTAGACTCCTTAACTAGATTTTCTAAGGCTATTTTCTTCTATATATTCTATCCATCAAGCTTTTCCATTTTTTAATATGGCTCATTAAAGATCTACT
>JBBYHL010000004.1:4744997-4764548 GCA_038381835.1 Adansonia madagascariensis
CCAGACTCGTACCTCTTATTCCAAGTTTCAATGGTTTTATGTGGTTGATTTCTATATTCTTCCTTTAGCATTTAAGATTAGCGTTAGCTATCTTAGAAGTCATTGGGATGAATTGCTCTGACTAATATTGTCTTTACATGAATAGTGGTGTGTAGCCAATTATTCTTGGAAAGCCTTAGTAATGGGACAAAGAGTTTGTCTCTACACTGATATGTAAAAGCCTTGGATACAAACTAGGATGTTTTCCATGTTATGCCTTTTAAAGTCACATTGTTGAAGCTCTCCACCTACGGTCTCTTACTTTCATTCCAACCTATTATTTATTCAAAAATGCTTGAAGGGAAATTAAGTTTGGCAAGTAAGGCTTCATTGTCTTATTCCTTCCAACACAAAGTGGCTTCAAGCCTAAATGTACAATAACAACAATGCACATCCATTAAATTTCCTTTCACCATCTCTCTGAGATGTGTTCAAGGCTTGGATTGTTTTGGCAAGAATAGCTAGTGTTAGATAAATGCCCTTGTGAAACTGTGCAAATAAGTCCATGACGGATGCTTTAATGTTCCTTAAAACTCTTAGAAATAATAATAACCTATAGATGGCCAAAGCAATCAATCAATGGCCTATTGACTTTCTGAACAAACCCAAATGAGCTCGCATAAAACTCCTAAGAAAATACAATAGTATTGCCCTTCTTCAAGATCTAATGGTAGTTAGATTGGATATCTAAGTCCAAAACCCTAGATAGTTTCTTATGAAAACTACTAGGCTTACATTTTGTGCAATGCATACATCTTTAATCCAGAGACCTGAGTTTAAGTAGGGCCAAGTATTCTTCGACTATCAAGGTTAAGCCTTCTTGGTTGACACTGGTAGGATGGATCTTAAAACTTTATCATTGCTCAAATTAGCTATTCATCCATTTAGATTTTGAAAAGTAGTGTTTTATAGCCATATTTTTTAATTAATCGAGCTTGTTTCATATTCCCCATAGATCCTAAATCTCAGATAGCTCTCTTAAATTATTTTGTTGCAAATCTAGATGACTCATCCTTGCCAATTCTGAAACGAAACCCTTGATGAATAATACCTTTTATCTTTTTGACCATCCTTTGAGTCTTCCAGACTTCATAAAATTCTTTATAAATGACCATGGTTTGCTTGTGATCCTTTATGAATTCTTATGAAAGTCCGATAGGTTGAAAACTCGATTTAAAGCAAATAATGCATGCAAAAAATGGAAAAAAAAATAAAGTTAGTAATCAAACATAAAATTGCTAACAAAAGAATAAAAGAATAAAATCTCAAATGTACTGAGGTAATATAAAAAATAATTACACAATGAATTACAAAGTAGTTCCTAGTGTGTTCCTAGTTTTATGATAATCTTTAAAATTGGGTATGGGTCTAACTAGGTGAAGTTTGGTTCATTACATAAGGTTCAGGTTTAACATCTAAATCAGTTCTTAAATTGCTTTTCAAGTCTAAAAAGAACTAACAAGGTATCCAAATCCTTACCCATCACAAGTTTTTGTCAGAAAGGGTTTAATCCGAGTGGCATTATTTTCCGAGCCCATGGCAAGGCTAACACCTCTAGAAGGCATAGGAAATTAGACTTGGTAGGTTTTTCACTAGCATAGACAAAGGCTAACACCTCAAAAGATAGCTACTTCACCCCTCTTAAATATGTTTAATACACATAATAGGCTTACGTCAGGATATGCACATGATTTGTGCGTGCAAAAGAATAACAAACTTTTTATGCTCATACTTTAAAAATGAATTCTTTATCATAAACTCCACATAAAACAAATAAACAAAGAGATTAATGAAAGAAACATGAATAATATAAGCAAAAATTTCCATATAAATCAATAATGGTTTTTTTGGGAAATATTGGGAATTATAATCAAATACTAGTTGAAATCAAATTAATCAAAATTTTTGTTGACATATAATTAATCCCTAGTAGAGTTGCCAAGCTATTATAACATGCCAAAAGCGAATCCAACATGCTAGATTTGGGATAACTGAATTTTTTTTTTCACTTTTCGTATTGGAAAAAGACTTAGTTATCAAATCAAATCACTTATCTAACATAACCTTAAATGGCCATTACGAAATGACTAATTGACTTGGAGTTGCCACTAATCTATTTTGGCTAGGTGAGATTGGTCACTTATAGGAGTTCGTCTTTTAAGGGTTATGAAGCCTTTAAATATAAACTCTGGAATCTATTTAATAACCAAAGATTCATATTAAAAAATGTTCAAAAGTTAGTTCCACACAGAGTGAGATGTGTCCCAACCACAATGCCTATAAATTTGCACCTATTAATTATGTGTTAATATAAAATTTGACTATAATTAGTTTTGATTATCTGATATTTAACAATAATTCTTGTATTTTTGAAATTATTTGCTATTAATATTATTATTTTAATTCTAAGTAAGTTGGGTTTCCATATATTTTAAAATCAAAATATGTTTCATACTTCTTTGAAAAACCTAGAGGAATAAATAAGTTTTATTTTTTGGGAAATTAAATTTTTGACTTACTTTTCTAAAGAACGTACTCCTTTGTATAAAACAATCAATTAGGTGACTTCCATATATTGGAAGCATACCAATGGACTGTTTTAATCTAGGGATATTGCCTCAACTTTTGTAAAAAATATATTATATTCCATATATATAGATATATTTAATTTATGGCATAATATCATGAAAGTGACCCTAAAAAACATACATGAAATTGCAAAATAATCCTTTAATTATGAAAAATAATCTAAATGGATGTAACATGCATAGATATTATGAAATGATCCCTAAATCATTGAAAATGATTTAATTCCATGAAACTTCACGTAGTAATTCTTATGTCATAGAAAATGACTTAAATGTCTCTAAAATATATAAAATTACATGAAAAATCCTAAATCATGGA
Organism: Adansonia madagascariensis; assembly: GCA_038381835.1. Taxonomy (NCBI): domain Eukaryota; kingdom Viridiplantae; phylum Streptophyta; class Magnoliopsida; order Malvales; family Malvaceae; genus Adansonia; species Adansonia madagascariensis. The sequence goes on from JBBYHL010000004.1 coordinate 4,747,944, forward strand.
AACTGACTTAGATGACCTTAACACGTGAATTTGGATAAAAGTCCTTAGTATTAGTGTAAGCCCTGCAAGCCTTTTGCATTTACTTGTAATGCATTAGGTTTTAGTTATTTCATGTAAAATACATTATATATTATAAATGTCAATAAGGTATTTCTTTATCATAAGTTATAATATAATTATTATTAATAGTTTATGAAGATAAAGCCCATGAAACACATTGGTTTTACAAAGGAATTATAAAGAGTTGCAATTTTAAGATCCTTATGCATTACAATTGTGTTTCTAAAACCATCCTTAGTCATCGTATTCTTTAGACAAGGAATGACTAATGCACAAAAACTGGTATATGTTAAGCTTTGATCCATATGATGCATGCATACAGCTAATCTTATCAGTTGAAGTATAATACTTAAGTATAACATATGGGTGTTTGTTATGGTAACAACTTCACTAAACATGACTTGTTATGCATTTGCTATTTCACTCAAATGTCTACAGAAATACTCTTATGTGTCAGCAATGTAAGTAATCCTTAAACTTATGACACCAAATTACCTTGTACGTGAATTAACATACTTAAAGATCATCATAATCGGGTCCACTTTGATGGAAGCCTAAGGTAGAGTGGTTTTAGATATGTAACGAAGTATACTAAAGGTGGATGAGTGGTCTAGAGAGGATTCATCACTCCAAGTGATATGAGGAGACATATCTAGATTGTTCCTAGCCTTTGTTAACTTATAAGTAGTTAGTCAAGGCAATACCAATTACAGAGCTAACACATAGGCACTACAGTAATATGGAAAGGGCTAAAATACACATTGCACCATGCTTTTACCTTTACCGAAATGTATGATGAAAAGATCGAATTGCACTAACATATTGTACATTAAAAGGCTGGTCAAATTATATTAACTCTTCTAACATTTGGGTGGCCATGATACATTACTAGATGCCGCTCATGGCTTATAAATATAAAATATTTTTAATTGAATTTATATTTGTTACCAACATGTTAGGGGCCTAATGGGTCACACACATAAAGGTGATTTTATGGAATTAAAATGAGATTAGGTTTTGATCTCTTAGGGACTAAATTAAATAGTTTAATTAGTCTAGGGGCTTAAATGCAAATAAACTAAAAATTCTTGGTTTCACTAGACCCTAAGTATTTACAATGAGTTTTTGTTATCCCTTTGGTAGAGATTATGATGCCTTTTGTTTTGAATATTCGGCTTAACCACAAGCTTGATTTTGGGAGAATAAAACTTGATTTTCGTCTTCTTGATTTTTTTAATGTGGCTAAGATAATCAATTACGGAAAGGCTTATAAAATCTAAGCCACTAGGATGGCTCCCAGTAAAACACGATCTTGACCTTGTGAAAGTTTCCCAAGTTACTCGTGTGGATCATTGTTAGAGGTCGAAAAATTGGAAGGCTTTGGTTTGTGACAACTAGGCTTAATGTCCAAAAGCAAGTGGAGATTGAATATAACTAGGGGTCTTGACAATGTCGGTTTAAGGTATGATTTTGTTTCCATGTTCTTGAACATTTAGATCGATGAAAACTCACAACTGATCTTTTGAAAGAATTCAGTATGTCCAATTTGAATAATTCCACTCCAGATATAAATAATTTAATTTAATTTAATTTAATTTAATTATTTTATTTTTATTTTATGTCGAGTGAGCATGATTTGAATTTCAGCACCAAGATTATGGAAATGGACCTAAATGAATCCATAATACATAAAATTGCATAAAAATCTATAAATTATGCATTGAAGGCATTGATTAAGAGGAAAGCTTTTCACCGGCTACCATGGAAAATCCATTTGGATATTGCTTGTAATAGCCACATATTATGATTATAAGATATGGCAAATGGATGTAAAAATAGCAATTTTTTACAGGAATCTACAAGAAAAAGGTGTATATGACACAATCCAAGTCAAATCCAAATCAAGTAAGTACGCTAAAGAAATCCATTTTTTGATTGAAACAAGCTTCGAGGAGTTAGAACATTAGATTCGATAAAACAATTAGAGAATTTGGCTTCGAAAAGAATCTTGATGATCAATATATTTATAAACAGATAAATAGGTGGGCAATTATTTTCTTGTTGCCATATGTAAATGACATATTACTTGAAAATAAATACCAATGCTGCTGACCATTAAGGTTTGGCTGTCTAAATAGTTTTCCATGAAAGATTTAGGGGAAGTTGCATTCATTTGGGAATTAAGTTTGTAAAAATAGATCAAAACAAAAGCTTAAGTAATCCCAATCTTTGTATGGACAAGATTCTTAAAAGGTTTAAGATGGAAAACTCTTAGAGAAACAACCTGCCTATGGTACATGGTATACACAACTCGAAAAAGTTGTGTCTTAAGACATCAGATGAAAGGACATAGGTGGATGACATTCCCTATGCATAAGCAATTGGATCCATCATGTATGCCATGCTATATACTAGATCAGATCTATTAGACATTCTAAGTATCATAAGCATATACCAAAGCAATCCTAGTGAGGGTCACTAGACTACTTTGAAAAATATCCTGAAGTACTTGAGAAAAACTAAGGACATATTTCTAGTTTATAGAACAGAAGCTGTGAGTTAGGGGCTATATTGATGCTAGCTTCCAATCAGATTGAAAAGACCACAATTCATAATTGGAAAAGTTCTAAACAATCAATAAGTATAGATTTAATAGTTTAAGTCATATACATTTCCACATATGAGGCAGCGAAAGAGGTAGTTAGATGAAAAAGTTCATCATTGAACTTAGAGTGGTTTTAAGTGTTGTTGATCTAGTACCCCTTTACTATGATGACAATGGAAGCATAGCATAAGCTAAAGAGCCACTGTCTCATCATAAATCTAACCATGTGTTACGGCAGTATTATGTCATTAAAGATATTATAGAAAAAAATGATGTTAGCATGGAACGAGTACCCACTGAGGATAATGTATCTGATCTTTACGCTAAGGTTCTGCCCTAGTAGAAACATGATCATCATATAGAGAGTATGGGACTTAGACATATAGATGATTGGCCCTAGTGTTAGTGGGAGTTGTTAGTGTAAGCCCTCCAATCCAATCATTGTAGCTTGTAAGGAGCTAGTTTTTTCATGTATTTAAACATTATATTATGTTGATGTTAATGAGGTGTTTCTTTATCTATCATTTGAATAATTGTTATAAAAGTCTTATGAAGATAAAGCCCATGAAACATATTGGCCTTGCAAAGGAATTGTAATGGGTTATAACTATAGGATCCTTATGCATTAAAGCTATGTTTCTAAAATGCTCCTAGTCATTTTATTGTCAAGATAGGGCATTAAAAATGCATAAAGATTGGTATATTTAAGCCTTCATGCATACAGTGCATGCAATTGATTTCATAAGTTAAAGTATAGAGATATTTGGGGACATTATATGGGTGCTTATTATGGTAATAAATCCACTAACATGACCTGCTACGAAAGTTCCATTTGGTATTTCACTAAGTGTTTATGGAAATACTGTTATGTGTCAGTAGTGTATGTGATCCTTAAACTTGTGACACTAGGTCATCTTTTATGTGAACTATCACACTAAGAAATATTCACGAAGGGATCCACAATGGATGGATACCAAAATAAAATTGGTTTTGGGTATGATATAAAGCATACTGAAGGTGAATGAGTGGTCCAGAGAGGATTCATCACCCCAAGTGATATAAAAGGACATATCTCCCATGTATCTGGCTTGTGTTAACTCAAGGACCTTGGCCAAGGCAATACTGATTATGGAGTTAACACATAGGGGTTGCTTACAAATATGGAATGGGCTAAAAGTAGACATAAACCATGCTTTTGCCAATTCTAAGATACATATGAAAGGACTAAATTACACTGAGATATTGACACTGAAGGGCTTGTTAAAACCATATTGATACTCTATGCATGTTGAGTGGCCATGATGCATTATTAGATACCAATTATGGTCTATAAATATAAATCTTCTTAACCGAGTATTTTATATTTGTTGTTAACATGATGAGGGGCTAACGGTCACATAGATAAGGGTGATTAGTAAAAATTAAATTGAGATTGGGCTAATATGTCTAATACAAGTAATGGTTACTTAGGCCCAATTTGAACTAGTTCACTGGGCCAAGGGAAAAATTATAAATTTTTTTGAGAATAAAATTTTAAACCCTAGGTGTATTTATCCTATGATTGCCATCCTATATACTATAGAAAGAATAAGAAAATTGGCTAAGAACACCAAGAAAGGGGTTGAGTGACATCCTTCTACAAACCTTTTGGAAGATTACGCAAATCCCTTTAAAGCAAGAAGAAATTTGGTGTTCTTCTTCGATTTGATTATAGAATCAAGTTCTTTCAAGTACAAGGGAAGGTTTATTAAAACCTAAGCTGTTAGCACGGTAGATTGAAAAGCCTTCCTTATTTTGTTGGAAAAATAAATGAGATGATGTAGCGAAACTAAAATTTTTAAAATAGATCGATACTAGATTGTGTTATCTGTAATAAAATGCCATAATCCATTACTTGAGTTATAGATCCATAGATGCCATCCAAGAATTCTTAGAGTGAATCCATATAAAAGCTTCAACCAACTAGTCTTTTTTACTATTCTCTAATCCCAGGATGGTAGAGTGTGTGGGCACTCTTTGTCTCGATCAACTCCGGATTTGTATGACTTGATTTTCCTTCAAGACTACCTTATGTCAACAGGTTTAGAATCACAATATGCTGTGATAAGAAACCCTAGTATGGTGCAAAGTCTAACCTGAAACCCAAAGCTGTAGCTTGTATTTGTATCAAGTAATAAGATGGCCTTATTTTTAATTTAATTAAAATAATTATTTTACTACCTCCTTAAAACCTTAGTGGCCACCCACCTTAGTGAGGGTGTTGGCTCTAATTTTGGCCAAGCCAAAATGTTGCCAAACATTATTTTAGCCTAATATATTTTAAGAAGTTTAAGTTGTTTAATCTGAATACTTAATATAATTCTAATTAAATTGTTAATTTTATTTAAATAGATAAATTTCCATAATTTCAATTTTAATTCAAAAAAATTATGGCAATTTTATTCGAATAGAATAATTACGTAATAATTATAAAAATAAAATTAACTATAGTAAAATAGTTAATTTAATCATAAATTAAAATAAATAAATAAAATATTTTTTCTTAATTTATTTATAATATTATTTAATTTAATTCGTAAATAAATATTTAAACAAGATGTTTTAGATATTTAATTAATTATATAAATAATTAATTTTTTTCATATCTATTTAATTTAAATTGATTCCTACATTTATCAAAAGATAAATACAATAAATTTTAAGTTACTAGTTCCTGTCTTAAATAAATATTTAATCAAATTAAATATATATTCTAAATAAATAATAAAAAAATTATTTTTCATTATTTACTGAAGAAAACACCTACACCCCTAAAAGGAGTGTATGCGACACATTACCTCACCATATTGAGAATCTTTTGACTTTAGGTATTCCAATTAATTACCATCCGTTAAAGAATTATGTTGAGCTAGTGGAGGGACCCATTGGACGTATATAATTAGGCTCCAGTAATCAATGTATTAATTATTTTATACTAAATAAATAATCTCATAATTATCAATCTTGAAGTCTTACTACTAAAGACCTGAGATTGTACTCCCAATTATGTACTATATTACGTAAGCTTTATAAATAGCCTTTCAGTCTGATGACCTTGTCATCTGTGTAATAACCTTATATTATATCCATGATCAAAGTTAGGTTAAAGTCCATTTTACCTACTTGATCACCTTATCTCAAAGTTCTATCATATGCTTTATGTGAAAATGATTGTTCTCTATATGTGAAAATTTTATTATTTGATATACAAATGATTGAGGCCTCATCTATTTTCATTATCTAGTACAATGCCTTTTAAGAGGATACCTCAACTCTTTATAGGAGCTATGATTACATATCTATTAAGTAAAGCTCCCATCAAGTATAAGTTATATATTCAACGAACCAGTCTAGTAGCTTACTAATTTAAGACGCTTTAGCCTTGAGAACATCAAAGCATACAAGTTGTACACATAAAGTCAGTTACTTACTCAGGATTTAGGTAATTATACAATAAACATCTAAAGTGAATTAGTCTAAGTAAACAAACTTATTAGTGGATTAATTGCACTTTGGTCTAGTCCAATGTATCACCATTTCTAGTCAATACATCTATATCTTTACTTAGGAGTTAGTTTACTCCAGATGACTAAGACAAGCTATCTCCCTGATTGAATTTAAATGACATAATAGTCTTAACATGAGTTAATTGCTTAGATCAACCTTATAGACTATGAACTATGAAGTTTAGACTACTACCATAGAACGTTGTCTTCCCGCATATAAAGTCCATTATATGCAACATTCTAATGGTATAAATACAAATAGTCAATGAGCCATATTTGCTAACATTTACTTTAACATGTACATTAAACTAGGTTGGAATAGCAATGATATAATGAAAACTCGAATATATATATATATGAATAGTCAGTTCAAAAACTAATAAAATACATCATAATGTCTTTCATCCTTAGGGCATTCCTAACATATTAAAAGTTTTTTGGGTAACTTGTGTGGATAATTGTTAAAGGCTAGACGATTAGAAAACTTTTGTTTTCGACAACCAAGCTCAGTGTTTGACAAGTTATGGTCATGGAATTTTCATCATTGGATTATTTGAACCATGATATGAGGTACGATTACTTCTAGATCTGTTCGTTTATTGATAGATAAATCAGATCATTAAAAATGCACAAGCAATCCTCAGATGAAATTGCCATATTGTTTGTTTCTTTAATTCTACTATGCATGTATGGATAAATTTTATTGAAAATTTTTGTACTATACTTGAGCATGAAGTCAAGATTTCCAATAATGTAAACTAGAAATAGAAAATGAAAGAAAATAACCTTATACAAAAACTTGAAGTAATCCATCTTTTTTTTTCTCTTTTTTTTTTCTCACCAGATTTTCTTAGTTAAAGACTGAAGGAATCCCTCTGATGAATATCCTAAAGGGTTTAAAACCTTCATTAGGTAATCATATCTTTTCCTCATGCAAGTTTATTAACATCTTGACAACTTACGCAAGCTTACTTGCAAGCAATCTTTTTATACTGCTAGGTGATCTGATCAAAGGTTGAAATCCTTCTAAAAGGGGCATGGTTTTAGCTAAGTTTGGTGGACAATCTTAGCTGCATTGGCTACAATGAGAAACCTCCACTTAATATGGCCATATCTTAGTTCTATGCATGAAAGAGCTTCTAAGGCTAACCCAAAATAACATTCTAGTATATTTTAACTAAACTAAACTCAAAATAGTCAAAAAAATAATCAAACTAAAGACCATTTAGCTCCCATGTATGGTTAGAGCATTAATCTCACTTATTCCAAGCTTATTCAAGCTTTAATGGCTTAAGTTATTTTAGTGGTTCGCATGCTAATGCTATAATGTGAAAATATGGGTAAAATACCCCTTGCATGATTATGAAGTAATCCAAGGCCATTAGAAAGGTGAAATGTTAGAAAACATAGGTGAAAAAGCTTGTTCATGATGAAAAATATCATGCAATATCGATACATCTAGTGTTTTATTGATATCGGTGTTTTCTAGAACCAAAAAACCTAGAAAAGCCAACACTGTATTGATACAAGGCACATTGTATCAATATATCTAAAATTGTATCAATCAATATAGAACTAAATCATTATAATTGCATCCTTCAAGCCCTAAATGATCAAACTCGATGATATATTGATTCATTAATGAAACATATTAGTACATCTTTGTGAATTTCAAGAAAGTAAGATTTTTTTACCTTTCAAGGATTCCAATTGTTTAATTTAGTCTATAAGCATTCCAAACCTTTTAATTAAGTCCTGAAAGTCCATAAATTAATTGAGAAAGAGAAATAAATGCATTTCACCTAAGGTCTCAAACCTAGCTCAACTTGCTTAAAAGGGCTCAGATAGTATTAGGTGTCATAATATCAATACAAGGTATTGTCACAAACCCTAATGTTTGAAAATTTTGAACATTAGAGCCAATGTATTAATAGTTTAAGGTGAGGCATCAATACATTTGGTAAATTTTGCATGTTTTACTTGACTTTGGCTCCTTAATCATTTTTACCTTGATTTGGCATGACAGATGTTGGACTTGGGCATGTGTAAATGGCTTTGGTGATGGCTTGCAATGCTTGAATGTTTTCCATAAAAAAATTAGGTGCCGACAGTATGTACCAAGGCTACTTTTCCTCGTTCACTGGTTACTCTTTTTTTTTGTGCCTTAAGCTCATTCCACTATTCTTGATACCTATGTTACTTAACGCATGTTTCATTGACATGTTTTGAGTTTGTACAGTGAGTATAGCCATTACCTCCACTTTCAACCTGTCTCTGAGTCTTGGTGGATATACTCTTTTTCCCACCATGTGATAAACAGGATACAGGCTTTACCAACTATAACATAGATGATTGTATCAATTTAACTCTTTTAGATGCCATAATTGTACTTGTTGTAGTCTCTAAGCCTAAAAACATTATAACTTATCAAGTATCTTCTCTATGAATAAACACATAAGCCTTTTCAATAGTAGGGAATAATTGTAGTCTAAGTACTTCTCTTTGAATCTTATTCAGTTGATCATAAAGCCCATTTAGAAAAATATAGATCCTATCTTTTTAGTAAAATGATGTTCAGCTCCTGTATGTCACATATACAAACTGTTGGATTTGGATGATGAAAATCAATCTTTCGAAATCCTTATTATATGCTTTGAGGGATCTTCTGGCTTGTCTCATCTTGGTTACACATCTCTTCAATTTTGCACCTAAGATGTGTTAATTCCATCAAAATAAGTTATAGTAGTTGACTCCTATACTTGTTTAGAAGTTGGAAAGCAAACAAAATTAAAAATTCATGGAGGATCCATGGAATTGATTGGCCATCCTTTAACTATTGCATTTTCAGTTCTTTATTTTCTAGATGTTGATCGGTTTGTGAGGGTTGAGAAAGATCTCCATTAATATACCCTAACCTGTCTCCTCTAGTGAAATACATTTTAACAACCTGGGACCAAAGTGCATAATTAATACCGTCTAATTTGATCTCAATATGTGTAGATGTAGTATCATAAGCTGTCATTTAGGTCTAGGTTTGGCTCTGATTCTGGGTTAGGACTTAGGTCATTTTGGAAGTTAGGTTTTCAAGAATATTGGTCATATATTTTTCCTCATGAGTCTCAAACTCCACTAAATCAAATGGTATAGCCATTTGTTTTCTAGAGAAAAACAAAGATCACTCCAAGGATCTTTACTCTGATACTATGATAAAATAAAGAAAAAAGCTAGAAGAAAGGCAAAGAGAAGTTTATGAATTTTTCTATGTATTAACATTCACAATAGTTATATATGTTGTAAATTGCTATTATAAGCCTAACTGACTACGGAACAGAAAAATTACCTAAGGCTAGTAATTTACTATCCTAAGTTATATGTCAGATTATACAAGATTACAATAATAAGCAAGAAAATTAAATATTCCAAAGGTCAACGTAGAAGCTTAAGCCAATAATTTTCACGCGTAATTCTATTCTCAAATTCAAATTTGATTTTTGGATATATAATTAATCCTTTTAAATTTTTTAATTAACTTTTTTTAAGTGATAATCATATTTAAACAAAAAAAAGTATTGAGAATGACTCCATCTATTTTTAAAATGTTAGAAACGGTTGAATTTCCGAAAGTTCCAACAATTGCTAAATGAAAAATCCATTTTGACGAGCAATTATAATATTACTAGAATTTCATGCACTAGTGAAAATATATTTTGAAAAATAAATAAATAAATTATATTTAAGAAAATTAATATAAAAAATGTTTAATTTGTTAAGTGGATAATTTTTTTTAGAAAGTTGGTAAAATAGGTAATATTTTTAAATGGGTAGTTCTTAGAAAAATAAGTGATATTTTAGAAGTAAATAGGTAACTCTTTTATAAAAATATCATTTTAAATATTAAAAGATACAATTATCCCTATTTAAAAAATTTTTATACTGTTTTTTTGGTTGTATTTTCAATGATTGAATTTACTAAAGTACCCCTAATTTGATTTTATATTATAATTATAATTTGGCTTGTCTATAATTCCCTTTGCTAAGTTGATATCACTTACTTATGATATCAACTCAATCAAATATATTTTATTAGTATACGTTGGTAATATCTAAAAAGAAAAATTCCTTCATTTTCCATTGAAATTTCTTGTTATATAGTAAATCCAATAACCATTGGCCTTAATAATTTAACAATTTATTCGAGCGCAGCTTGAAATATGAAAAGAAACGCTCTCCCGAAACAGCCTAAACAAAAAGGATTGAGAAAAGGACAAGCAAATGCAAATAACTTGCTGGGAACAAAAATGAGTGAGCAATAAGCTAGCAAATGCATCATATATCATCATCATCTCTTTCTTTTATGGATCACTGCTGATTCAAAGCGGTTTTTAACTTTTATGAGGGAAGCATTATCGTCTCGATCTAATTCACGGCGCTTATCTTTAAATATTCTCGATTGTTGCAAAGAAGAAATCAAATCCCAAAGATGGAAATGATAAGCGTGACCTTCGTTTTGCCGTTGGTTGCAATCAGAGTCCCGGCGGCTGTGGCGATGGTGGTGGGAGCAACCCAGTTTCCCGCACTGTTTGTTTTGGGCGATTCCTTAGTCGATAATGGGAACAATAACGGCTTGAGTTCTTTGGCAAAATCCAATTATCCTCCTTATGGTATTGATTTTGAAGGAGGTCCAACCGGCAGGTTCTCCAATGGAAAAACCATCATTGATTTCCTTGGTAAGTTGGTACTCACTTTTCTCATCCTTCTCTCCAACTCCATAGTCTTTGCTTAACTATTTCACTTCTCCTTTATTATAATTTCATTTTGCCAAGCTACTACTTGAAATAACTTCAGGTTTAGTTGAGATAATTTATTGCATTCATGTTATTTTTAAGAATATTTACTATTATAATTCATTATGTTACTTATTTTTCAAATTGATTATTATAATTCATTATCATAATGATACGGGATTATAATTGACTATAATTTATAAAACATCTTTATTATAATTCATTATCTATAATGCCTATCTCTAGTTTCAGATTAAGAACATTTATAACAAAAGATTTTTCCTTTTTTTTTTACCTTAGTTGGCGCTTGAATTTACTATTAGCTTGCATGTTTTATAAATTAATTAATTCTTCTATCTTTGTTCTTAACCTTAGAAATATTATTAAATAACTGAAATGGACTTAACCCTAGAAATTTCTGACAAATTCTAAAATTAAACCTAATAAGTTGATATGTTCAAGGGAATTTGGATATGATGGGTTCAAAAGGAAACACATTTTTTTAATTTATTTTTGGAAAGCCAAGTATCTTGGCAGTGACATTGCTGACATGTGGTATGTTGAAATTTATACCCGTTGTTTTTTTATTACTCGTCATTATAATTAGTAGAAATATGTAAATCATGAAGAAAAAAATATTGGCTGAATTTTTTTTTTTTTGAAAAGATGTTTTAGTAGAGAGAAAAATTAAATATAATAGTTTATGATAAAAGAATAGTTTATTAACAAAAGTAGATTTTTAAGATATGCGGTAGTTTTTTTTTAAAAATAAAAGTATATAATTAATTTTAATATTTTATTTTAATTAAGTAATATCAACTCAAATTGATAAAAAAATTAAAAATATTTTATAAATTATATAATATTATAAAAATATTTATGTTCTTCATATTTTTTATAGTATACTTCATAGAACTTATGGACGGTTTACAAAAAATAAGCTTAAAAATCATCATTACCTTAAAAAAGACTATCACTCATTTAAAATAAATTATTATTTGTCAATAATTATGTTGTTTGTTGGTAGAGTATTAGATTATTAGTTCATTCGACAATGGATCAAACTCTGGCAATCTCAATTATAATAAAAATATATATTTTAAAAATTATATTGTAGAAGCAAAATAGGTTAAAATTAAAAATTTTATTTAAGCGGATAGTTAGTTTTTAATGGATATTTATTTTTAAAAAACTGAAAAGCCTAAATTAGAGTTGTTTATGGATCAAGTCAACTATCTCAAAAACGCATATTTTTATTTTAAATAATATGAAAAAATTATTTTTATATTTATATTTGTAATTAAATTTAAATAAAATATTTTTTTTACTAAATAGTTATTTGAGTTAGTTTGACCGAACTAGAAAAAGCCTTATCTAAGCTAACCCAATATGAGCCAAATGGATTTGCTCGGCTTATAAGTATGTCTACCTCAAGCAACCTTAATTTTATATTATTATACTTTTAAATTTGACTTTTTTTTTATATTTTTTTAATTAAATTGATGTTATTTGACTTGTAATATCAATTAAATAACCTTACATATATATAAATATATATATAGATAATTCCATTCAAAACAGCTGTTCAAATATAATTATGTATACATTTACCTAACGTTTTTCTTCTCCACCCACAAAATGGTGTGACATAATTTTAGTTTTGCAAAATAAGACGCACATTTAAATTATATTATCACGATCCTCAAAAGTTCTTATAAAACTTGAAAACTATATATATGTTCTACTTGAAGAGTGGGATTCGTATCTGCTATCCATAAAATTAAAAAAAAAAAATAGCTGCAACCCAAAGAAGAAAGGCAATGAATAAAACTATTAAAGCTTGAAAAAAATTATTGTTAAAACCCTTTCTATTTTGGAGTGCACTTCATGAACTCGAAAGGCTTTCTGTCTCGGTTTTATTGTCCTTTTTTTTCATTTGAGCTTCTTGTACTTATCATCTGCTTGATGTGTGTCTGTGTGTATATATGTATCTTGAATTTTCTTGTAGAATAATACAGGAGGAAAATACTACTAGCTTCTCTTCATACCAAAAACACTATACTACCATCCATTTCCTTTCCGTAGCCATCCCAGCTTCCATTACTCCTCCGAAATCTTTTACTTGAACCGAGGCCTATATCTCGGAATTGCAGGATCAAAAGTCGCCTTTCTTCATACTTTCTGTACAGATCTTTCCTTAATGAAGTATTGTCTATGTTAGTCCGATTCTTTCTAAGAACTATCCGTAATAACGAATTTGCAAAACGAATCTGTTTATTATAGAGCAAATCACTGTTACTATGTACCACAAACAAAGAATTAACCTTTTTTTTCTTGTGCAAACTTCTTAAATATATGATTATTCTTTTAGCAATCTAATTCAATCACATATTATAGGCGTCAAAATCTTTTCATTGCTACATCCATCCCATTTTCTTTATCTACTTTCTGTTTTAAAAGCTTAAAAATTATACATATATATATATATATATTCTTTTTTATAACACTTAAATTTAGTACCTATCAATTAAATGAGTCAAGTTGAATTTGATTTGGATTAATTCAGATTAGATTAATTTGGATCTTAAAAAATTCTTGATTTTTAAAATAGCTCCAAAATAAGAAAAGAAAAAAACCTTTAGAATTTCGTTTAATTCCAAGTACAAATCTTAAGTAAGCTTTATACGTAGGTTATACTGTTTTCGCATGTTGCAGGAGATTTGTTAGGTCTTCCACTTCTTCCAGCCTTCACCGTAACTTTCACCGGCCAAGAAGACATTCGGAGCGGAGTAAACTACGCTTCAGCAGCAGCAGGGATCCTTGATGAAAGCGGCCTTAATCTAGTAAATTCTAATCTAATAAGTTTAGGTTTTCATGAACATCTCTCCAAATTGTTCTTTTTCCACTCTCTATTAAAGAATGAATTCGTGGCTCATGCATGCATCCAGGGGGACAGGTTCAGCTTGAGTCAACAGGTTCGAAATTTTGGAAGTGCATTGAACCAGCTGAGAAACCAAATGGACGAGCAGATGTTGACTCAATATTTAGGAAAGTCTTTAGTTGTGATCAACATCGGCAGCAATGACTACATCAATAATTATCTGATGCCCTCATTTTATTCCTCAAGCTCCACTTACACTCCTGAAGCTTTTGCTGACCTTCTTATAAATAACTACGCAGCCCAAATAATGGTACCCTTAAAAAATAAGAAACCTTTATTTCGATTCCAACATTATATATTAATCTAACAACATAAGCTTGGGTGAGTAAAAAAGGGTTTGAAACAGTGAAATTATTTCATTTGTAGATACTCCACAAATTAGGGCTGAGAAAATTTTTGTTGGCGGGCATTGGCCCACTAGGTTGCATCCCAAATCAGCTGGCTAAAGGTCATGCGCCACCAGGGAAGTGTGTATCTACGGTTAATGATATGGTGAAAATGTTCAACAGGCGGCTCAAGACTCTTGTTGATCAGTTAAATGCCAACTACACCAGGGCCATTTTTGTTTATGGCAATACCTACGGAGCCTTCAATGACATACTAAGCGGCCCTGCTACTTACGGTAAGAACTTCAATCATAGTAACCAACATGCATCGTCCTTTATAAATAAACCTATTTACAAATTGAGTTATTCCTTTAATCTCACAAATTTAATTTCGAGTCTGAAATATGATTTTTATAATCCAAGCTGATCTAACTCAAATTATTATTTAAATAATAATTTTTTTAAATTTAATTATAAAAATGTATAAATTATTAATGAAAAAATATTATTAATATTTTAATATATTTTAAATAATAAAACAAGCTTTCGAATTAGGTCGAACCAAATTTAGAAAGACAAAATTTTTCACTATTAATTTTAATCCAGTCCGCCCATAAAACCTCAACTTATAAATTGTAGGGGTTGGTTTCATTATAGGAAATGACATGAAATTTCTTAGCTAAAAATCTAATAACTTGCTAATTGATAGTGGTGCCATTAATTGACATGCTTATAAAATTATTATATTATTGCAGGATTTGCTGTCATAGATAGAGGGTGCTGTGGCATTGGAAGAAACAAAGGGCAAATAACCTGTCTTCCTTTTTCAATCCCATGCATGAATAGGGATGAATATATCTTCTGGGATGCTTATCATCCATCCCAAGCTTTCAGTGAGATTATTGCTCAAAGGGCATATTCAGGCTCTCAATCTGCGTGCTATCCCATCAATGTAAAACAAATGGCTCAAGTCTGATTTAAGCTCCAACTCAGTGTTTGCTTACGTGAGTTCTAAGCAAAATGAACCATCATCATCCATGTTCCAAAAGGAAAACATCAACGACTTTTGTAGTTAAACGCATCAATATTTTAGTGGATTTTTAACCATATTATGGTTTTAGCTTAGGTTAAATAACAATATAAGAAAGGGATCAACTTGATTTTTTCTATATCATTAAAATCAAAATTAAAAGAATATGCATTGGGAAATTATTACAAACGAAATTTTGGAATTTAAATACATTTTTATAGGATTCAAATGCAAAATTGTCAACTTTGTTAACTAATGGTTCTTTTGAGCGAGTGAGGGTATGTTGCAGACCAGTAAAACAAGATTTAGTATGGAGATGACAAAAAGGAAGATTAGAGGCGGCTCTGTATAACAAGTGTGATAGCAACTGGTAGTATAGTAATAAAGGCTATAAGTGAATGAGGAAGGTGAAGGTTATAGTGGCTGTAGAAAATTGCAAAGAAAAGTTGGAGAGAATTCTGTAGAGCCAAAATTTAGTTAGACAGCAAATAAAGCTATTAACCTACATTTATAGCTTTTCTAAGGAAGTTACCAAGAGAAGTGACAAAGAGAATGGGAAGTTCAGACCACTAATGTGTAATGGGAGAGAGAGGGAGACTATGAAAATATTTGGTGGAATGGGAGTTATTGTGGAAGTTATACCCTAAAAAGTGTTTTTGTAACAAGTGATGAATAATTGCTACATGATAACATGCTTAATAATGCACTAACTGTTCATTGAAAAAGGGAAACACCTATGTTACAGAGAAAGGTTAAGAAGCAAACTTCAAAATAGTCTCTATATCTAAGCTTTCGAGAGATGCTTTTTATGACATCCCAAGTGTGTAGGAATCTTAAAAATTCTGCTGACTTTTTGGATTTAGCTCCACAGTCTTCGTGTTGTCGTGGATTTTTCTAGTTTATATACAAGTTATCAGAGAGTATCAAAGTGTAGAAGTGCTAAGTGAATATAACAAGATAGGAATGTAGCACTGGAGTAGTAAAATATTAGAGAATTAGAGTGTTGGATGCAAAGTGTTATTTCCAAGGGGCATTATTCTAAGTAATACTGATTCCAAAGAGGTTGCTACTAAGAAGTTCTGTGCTAACTGTTTTTAAAAAATGCTACTACCAAGGAGTGCTACACCAAGGAGTGCTATTGCCTAGTAGTTCTGTTGCCCAGAAGTGCTATGTTTGGTATGTTGCTACCACGGAGTGCTGTGCCAAGCAGCACCACTGTAAGGGAGCACAGCACCAGGTAACGTAATGCAAGTAAGAAGTTTCGCTAGGGAATGCTACTAGTAAGGAATGCTATACTAGGGTGCACTGGTTATG
>JBBYHL010000004.1:4834039-4848014 GCA_038381835.1 Adansonia madagascariensis
CCACCCAAGCATGTCTTGTACTCATGAAGGACATGTACAACACACAAGTCAGCAATTTCTTAGAATTCAAAAATATACTGTGATGATAATTGAAAAGCATCCTTACTGAGAACTCATCACAAGATGCATCACACGTTGCTTCTGGAATGAACACTGTTCCACCAGGTCAAGTGTAAATTCATCCTTTGCACCCTAAAAGAAGTTATAGTGGTCAAATGACATATCCCAGCTCAAAATTTTATACATGCATCTGAGGGTAATAAAATAAATCAATCATAAAGCAAGCATGGAAATATCAACCATACCTCAGGATTTTGAGCATCAACTGCATCAAGGACTTCTTTCAAAACCTCTAACGCATTGCTAGCCTTCTGAATAATGCTGTGGTAAAAGAAATATAGTCTTGAGGAATTTTTTTTTTCCCGGGAAAGATAAATATATCACATTAGTATTATCAATCCATTTAGCAATTAGTAAGCATAAAAATTAAGTTTTGACAGAAGCCTAATATAGATATAGCCTGAGAAGGCAAAAAAAAAAGAAAAAACAACATTTCCCACTGCCCCAATATGAATAAAACATTTTAGACAATAAAGAAAGAAGCTTAAATGTGTTCCCATGCTCTGTCTATATTCCAGGGAGTTCTGTTCTTTCAGTAAGGTAGAATTTAATTCACGTTTTAACCTTCTGCACAATGGATACAAAACTTTTTTTTTGCAAGCACACGGACATACAGGGCAAAAAATGAAAGAAAGAAAAGGATCACCTGGACTCGGAAACAATCTGAGGCTCTGCTTTCTGTGCAACTGCCTCATGTCTAGCAGAGGCAAGTTCGCCATTCAGTGTATTATTTTTTATTGGTAGTGAAGCAGGTGGATTTGAAGGTGTAGCATGAGGCCTTTGAGGAAATTCTACTCCAGCACTCTGAAAGGATTAAAATAGAAATAGAAATAAGCAGTTATTGTCATATTCACTTGAGCTGTATCTACTAATTATGCATGTCCTGAGGAATGAAACAACAGAAAATTACTTATGCAGGAATTTTTTGTTACAGTCAGGAAAACATATCAAAATCTATAGTGTGGGATTATAATTGTTACTTGATGGAACACCTTATGAATCATATATCCATAGGAGGCACACTTTTTTATAATGGAAAGCTATGAAAAATTACTGGAAACTTATATAGCAGTTTATATTCACCACGCTGTTAATTCTTTATCATAAACATGCTTTGAGAAAGCTAAGAAGAAACTACTCACATCTTAAAATATCATCCATGGTCTACCCATAATATGAACTTGAAACTTTCACAACATAGCTCACGAATAGGACTGAAGTCTTTACAAACATGAATTGAACATTAAAGGAGACATACACTTCTATATC
Organism: Adansonia madagascariensis; assembly: GCA_038381835.1. Taxonomy (NCBI): domain Eukaryota; kingdom Viridiplantae; phylum Streptophyta; class Magnoliopsida; order Malvales; family Malvaceae; genus Adansonia; species Adansonia madagascariensis. Next base: position 4,835,429 of record JBBYHL010000004.1, read on the forward strand.
AATTTTGCTTTGGCCTTCATTTCACAACAAGCGTCTCAGGAAGGTATGAATGAAAAAAAAGACCATGCATTAAGTATATGCCTTACAATCACATACTCAATTCTCCACAAAACACTCCACTTCAACAACATTCATATGCCAACAACAAATAATCAATGTCTTCTGATAATAGATGTAAAAATAACGATGATTCCTAAATGATAACTTGCATACTTGTTTCAACTTTATAACAATGCCAGCTCTTATCGTTTTCATTATCTTTAATACTCCTAGACGGTCATACAACCAGTCAAACTAGAAAATGGACTCTTCTAAATATCTCATAAAAAGTATTGACGTAAGATGGCCTCAACAAATTTATTCAAAAGGTTTGCATATCATTTAATGTAAAACAGAATTTTGGATTCAAAGAGATATGTGCAGTTACTTAGAGACCCAGCTTCTTAGGATTTTGAAGACTAAAAGGTTGTAGACATTTAAAGGAAGCAGACAAATAACATAATTTAGAATTTGCTAAGGGAGGAAAAAAAGATGGTAAAAGATAGTGAAAGAGCTGTACACATTTTTGATAGCATTTAGAAATAGCTATATCAAGGTTTAAAGGAAGTTTGTTTTGAGAAGGTGGCTTAGGAGAAGAATCCACGTATAAAAGTAAAACCGAAGAAAGAACATCGAAAAACCAAAACTAGATTGCTGAGTAAAAGAGCAAAAGTAAATTACAGAGAAAAAACTCAGTGAAACTTGGCCAAAAGACTTTACAAACAGAGCATAGTGGAGGCATCTCCCTCACTGTTCCATCACAATCAAGAAGAATTTACAAAATCACAACAACAGCAATCCTAACATACCCATACTGTTAAAGTACTAAAACTGCCTCATGAAGAATGTATACTTAGGCTCTAGATTTTGTATTCAAAAATATAAACAACAAACACATAAACTGTAGCAATCATATGATTAAATTGAATCTCTTAACTGCTTTGACTAATATTATTACTATGCTTAATGAAGAAAAAGGCTTTTAAATTGTTTGCAACTCATAAACTTAGCCCTAGGATCCCAGAGGATACTTTTTGTCTAGTCCATCAAAATGTACATAGTATGGGGGTTACAAATGTTTCACGTCTTGTACCTACCACCAAATCGTAGTATGCTGAATAGTATTGAGGGAACTTTCCAGAAGCACCACCAAGAGATGTTTGTGTAGCATCTAAAAGCAGAAATATTCTCTCTCGTACTGGTAAGTCCGACTGCAACAAAAGTGTAATAAGAAAACTAAAGAGTTATAAAAAATCAGCGAAAAGCAAACAGACGAAACAAATTTATACCTTTTTCTTGACTATCTTCACAAGAATAGGGAGAATGCCTGTATCAATGACCAACTTATGAACATGTTCGCCAATATTGTTCATCAACATCTCCAATAGCTGCAAAATTAGCTATTAGAGAATGCATTTACAAGATATAGAACAACATAGGGTAAGATTGTTTTTCAGAAATAATAACCTATGCTCACCAGTACAGCATATAACTGAGTATTTGGGTTTTTGCTCCCCAATTTTTTCTTAATTGCTTTAACAACATCTTTAGCTTGCCTGTATAAAGAAAGCATAACACAAAACCAAGGAAAATAAAAGCTCCAATGAATATAAGCAACACAAAACAGTGAATTGAAGTGTCAATTTTAACAAAACTAAGTGGTCATTTCCAATAGAAATAAAAAATAAAAGGAAAATAAAACTACCTTTGATCTCGAGCAACTAACTCACATATTTCGATGTTTTTTGCCCAGTCCATCTCAGCCAATTTCTCACTTGTGGCAGAATTGACTAGCTCGGCTGCCATTTCTGCTTATTTCTGAATGCAATTAAAATAAATAGAAATTTAAGAACATGGGCATCAACTCAAAATAATAGGTCAGGAGGGAAAGAAATACATAAGCAGACCAGTGCACATACAAGTTAAAAAATTAAGACTAAAAAACCTTCATACCTAAGTTATAATAGCCAAGTTTAAAATAAAATTCGAATGAGAATAAACAGTTCAAACTAAATCCTGACATTCATGCATTCAGTATGCGTCAGATTTCACCTATATTGTATAACTCACAATTAAAAGCTTTTTCGCATCTCTTGTGTGCTTATTGGAATGTACAATTTTGTTGGGAAACACTAAACTCTAGTCACTGGACCTATGACCTCGGATTAGTAACAAACACCTCAAATCATGAAGACAAAAAAAAAGGTCAATCATTTAACATTTATAACAATCAAATATATTACTTTTATCACCATCAAATTCTATTAGTATACTTAAAGCATTATCTATGTGCTGTGAAGTGGTACAAATACTCAAGGTTACGCTCGTATATATGTATATATGTAGATATATGTTGAAGATAGTGCAAAGCACACTAGCATGGTCCCAAATTTAAGATATCTATTAGTCCTGTTTTCTTTTCACTCTTCATTTTTTTTTCCTTACCCTATCAGGTTGGTTGAAAAATGTTGTCAGGATTTTTCAATAGTGAGATAATAAATGACACCTACTCCCCCCCCCTTCTTCAAAAAAGGATCAAAAAAGAATGTCAAATGACAAGTAATTCAATAAAATTATGTAGCATGCTAGAACCAAAATTTAATAGAAATCACAACAGATTTTTTTTTTATGTACTTGTTAATTCTTTTGGCAGTTACATCTACATTCCCATCTTATGTAAACCTATTTGAACTAACACAGATTATACAACTTCAAGTCATACCCTTGCAAGCAATGCTGACTATGTTATGCATATAGATATCAGATTCTGGAGTATTTCAATTTAAGTCATTTCTTGGGACAAAAAGAGAAAAAAATGTCACTTCAATCAGAACTTTACAATTTGACCAATGTGTTAACTCCTCAGGGAATAAACCTCTCACTGTTAATTATCCTACATTTCCAAGATGAAAGAAGAACCACAAACCCTAAAACACACATTACAAATCAGATTCAGCAGTCGGAGATATAAATAATAAGGTATGGCATTTAGAATAATCCACAACTACTTCTTAAATATTTAGAAACATTTACGATACATGAATACATGCAATGAGTGCCAATAGAAAATCAATAACCTGATAGCTCACACTGTAGAAGAACATAAACTTGAAGAAAAGTTAATTATCCAAAAAAATAAAAGTAAAAAAATAAAAATTCAAGCTAAAAAGCCAAAACTCAAAGAATGTTATTTAAAAAGAAAAATGTAAATCAGGCAATTAATTACACGATAGAACTGCATGCACCAATGCTATAGAAAGAAATACTTCAGAATAAGTAAATCAATGATAGAGGGTCATTCAATCAGTTAAACAACTCCCCAACTCATTGGAGAAACCAGACGTACATTTGAGTGAAGAAGAGCGAAATTAGATTGAACAGTTCTTTTTCTTGCTAGCAGCAACTTTGAATTGCAAAAAGCTTCATTTGTTACTCTGCAAACAACAAAATCACACGGTTCAGAAAAATACTAAAATACCAGTATCAGTGGTAAAACACGTGAAGAATAAATGACATGAATGCCCAGAGGAATGGCAGGAGATGCCAATAAGCAATTGCAAGGCAATGGAAAGCATCATATGTAACAGAAATAATACAATAACCCAAAGAAAAGAGTGAATTGAGAAAAAAAAAAAAAGAAAAGAAAAAGAAAGCAGCTTATTTTAAAAATTATACATTCTCCCGTACTCTCAAACAAAGTACCTTGACTTGAACCGACCATTTGGGGTGAGAATACTAATACTAATACTAATACTAATACTAAAGGACAAATAACAAAATCAGAGGAAACAAAGTAAAATTAAGAATAAAAAGGCAAAACCTTGGATCTACTCTTATGTTCTACTCTGTTCTGTTATACTTTACTACAGGAGTTGAGCCATTTCTGCCCTCAAGCAGCTTCAGATCTCAATTACTTTCAATCTTATATATCTTTCTAAACAGAAGTATAAATTCTAGAAATAAAAAAGAAAAAAAAAGAACAGATCTCATTTGAGGAACCCAAACCACGACGTACCTGTAGAGACGGAGACGATGTAAAGGAAGCTGAGGAACAAGTCATAAACCCTAAAAAGCAGAGACTGAGAGACGAAGCAAAGGATCAATTTACCATCAAATTTGAGATTTCCTTTTCTTTTCTTGCCTTTATAGCATACTAACTAATAAAGCTCATTAAATTAAATTAATTGATTAAGGAATCTGGCAGAGAGAATTTGGGTGATTAAATAATATTTACTATAGAAGGAAAAAAAAAATGAAGTTCCTTTTTTTAAAGCTTAGGCTGATTGATTGAAGGGCTGGAGTAGCACCGCCATGCCCATGAGGAGCTGTCCAAAGCTTCCTTGAAAAGCGTCTTTCGATGGGTAACTCTAACGTCACTGGGAGGTGAGCTGTCATCAATATTATTTTTTTTAGATTTTTCTCTGACACGTGTCACCATGCTTTTAACTTTCAAGCCTATCATTTATAAATATATCAGAAATTCTGCTAAACTATTCTATGACATAGGTAATGTGCATAACACATTTTTATGATTTCAATTTTAGTACTTTAAGATAATATGATTTATATTAAATGTATAGTTAAATATTTTATTTTTTTATTTATTTTTATTATATTTTTTATCAAATAATTTTATAATATAAAATTAAATTAATAATATGATATAAAAATATAATTTTATTAGATAAAAATAAAAATTTTATAATTAACCAAGCAAACCCTTACACAACTATACCTATATGCCTTCTCACTTTATTTTTCTTTTTTTTTTCTTTTAAATTTCTTATAACATCTATAAAAATTTAAATCTTATTACCCAGTAAAATTTAATTCTTTTGTTGTTTAGATTAGGCATCTGCTTCATAATTAATTACCTTTTTAAGTTCTTTTATTCATTCAAGTAATTCTCAGATCAGTATTTAGAAGAAAAGAGGACACAACTATTAACTCGTAGCCTTATTAATAAGATAACTTTTTGCAATTTTTCTTAAAAAAAAGTAATGTCTTCTCTAAAACAATTAACAAAGAAAAAATTGGCTGAAAGAAAGGTAGAAAGCATATTCAACTATTTTATCATTAGAGTGAAATAAAAATAATACAAATAACTAAAATTTGTTGGGAGAGAGAGTGTAAGATCAATGCAACTGATATCTTTTTTTTTAAGTTGCTTGTAATACAATAATCAAGATTGAAAAGACATGACAAAAAAGAGCTGATTTTTGGGTATTTTACTTAGTTATACTCTCATGGAGTGAGAGAAAGAGGCGTGAGCAATGAGTCTAAGTGAGAAAAGAGTTAGAGTAAGGTTGCAAGTTAATTTTAAAATTACTATTAAATTAATTTTGTACCACTTAATTAATTTTATTTACATTATAGAACTGATTAGCGAAAATTATAACATAAATACATGGAAAAGTAGCATAGTACTTAATTCTGCACATAACATAAATCATGAGATCCCAAAGTGTCAAAGTTAAAATCACAGGATTTCAATCTACATATGACCCATACTATAGGGTATTTCACTATAATTTTCTAATAAATATAATATAATAGGGTACATGTTAACGGTGTAAATGTTGTTGATATAAATGCTTATGTGGACACCTCCCTTTAATGACACATAGGATAAGTATAAATAAATTATATATTATTCAAAATTTTTAATTTATGGACTTAACAAATTTTATCTGTTTATCCTTATAAAAGAAAATCTAATCTCTTACTTTTTAAATATATTATATTTTAAATTAAAGTAAAATCTTTTTCTATTAAAATATAAATTTTTAAAGAATTATCAAAATGTTTATTTATATTTTTTTAAAAATTACCAAATCTATTAAGATTTATATTTCAAAATTTAAAACAAGATTTTAACTTGAAAATTACAATAATTAATAACGGTTTGCTTTTATACCTCACAAAAATTTAATAATGATCTTGATATGGACTATTCTTATTTTTGGTTAATCCCTAATTTTAGGTTTAATTCATTTTATCTTTATTCAATATTTAAACTCAATTTTTTAAATTTTATCTAATATTACGGATAAGAAATAAATTTAAATTTTTTTAAAAAAATTTCTATGGTAAGCTTATAAATAAGATATGTGCATCATCTTAATTTTCACATAACTAAATAAAGAAAAAATTTACACGAATGAGAGAATTTCTTCATCTTGTTTCAATTTTTTTCAAACATTTTTCATCCATTTTTGTAATCAAATTTTCATTCAAAGTATATTTGCTTATTCGTTTGTTTTATCAGGTTATTTAGATGGTTTAAGCATCAAGAGATAATTTTCAAATGATTGAAAATTTTTTTTGTTTATTAAAATTACTTAATATTTATCTAGATAGCATTTATTTTGTGCTAAAATTGCATTTTTTTATTATAAATTATTTGATGGCATATTTTATTTATTAAAATTTTTAATTCTAAATGTTTTACATCAAAACACTAGATTATCTATGCAATTATGTATATTATTCAAAATAGGTGAATTTGGTTAAAACCTCAAATTTGATTTTTTTTTCATTACAACCATTTGTATGATTTACATGTTATTAGATCAAGTTTTTAACATAATTTTCTTTTCCTCAAAGTTGATTTCATTGTTTTAATTGTTTGTTTAACCATTATATCAAGATTTTGTTCCTTTTAATTTATTTTATTTCTTTCTAACTCAATAGCATTGTTTATAATTTTGTTAAACTTTTATCAGAAGTATTAATCTTTTTAATCTTATATCTTGAAAGTGTAAAAGTTTATGTATTTATATATGTGTATAAAAAATAAATAAATAAAATTAATTCATACATCACATGAATAATAGACTAGTTCAAGGAATAAAAGATTTATTAAAAAAAATATTGCACAAATAGTCATGCACTTGTGAAAATTTAAATTTAATTTTTATACATTACCTAGGAGAACATCAACTTGTAATAAAAGTACTAGCATTTAATCCCGCTTACCTTGGGGATTTTTATTTTTTTATAAATTTTTAATTAATTATAAAAATTAAAATTTATTAACTTGTATTTATTTTTTAAATTTTTAATTTTTAAATTTAATTATGAAAATTAAATTTATAATAACTATTCAGGGTTGAATATGAATTTTAAATTAGCTAGCGAATTAATATGCAGATCAATTATTTTAAAAATATCATTTAAAATAAAAAAAATTAAAAAAACTTATTTTTCTTTATCGGATAATGATAATAAGTTGTTGGCGTGTAAACATGTAGACAGAAATCTTTTGAATACATCATTTAAAAAAAATTAAGCAAATCAAGTACAAGTCCTAAATCATTTTTAAAATATTATTTTAAAATAAAATAGAATAAAATAAAATCTTTTTTTTCTTCAAGTGGGTTAAGTACAAATTTTAAATTGACGAAATCATAAACATATAGGCCAACCCGTTTAAACACATCATTTAAAAAATTAAAAAATAAATAAGAAACAAATCAGATATAGATCTTCAATTGACTAGTTAGTAAAAATGCAGGCCACCAATCAACGTTTAAAGAAAATAAAATTTTTCTCTTGATTGAAAACTATAACAAATTATTTAAATAATTTTTTATTTTAATAAATTTACAGCTAAAATTGAATAGTTATAACATATTATGCAAAATATGGAATGATTTAAGATACAACAAAAATAAAACATAAAAATTTAAACAGATACAACACAGAATAATATAAACATAATTTTTGGTTCATAGGAAAACGGACACACAAATAAATTTTATAATAATATTTATATGAAAAAAATAACATGAACCTTAGACACAAAAACAAATACAAATTTTTTTTCTTTCTCCTCCTTTTTTCTTCTTTATTTCTTGTTTTTCCTCCTTTTCTTGCATTTCTCTTTTTACCTCATTTTCTTTCCTTATCTTCCTCCCTTTCTCCCTACAAAAATTAATAAATAAATAAATTGTGTTAGGGGCTTTCTCTTGATTTTTATTTTTCTTAACTTAAGTGTAACAATATAAGTACACAGTGAACATTCAAAAAAATTTTGGGAGAATATGAAAAACATGCTTTTATTTAGATTTATTATTAAAAGTCTAAAAGCCAACAATTATTTGAAAAGGAAGGAAATAAAAAAGGAATATATTATTAAGAAAGGAAATAAAAAGACAATATTATCCTTAAATAAAAATTCTTCCTTTTTCTTTTTTATGAATCGGAACCTTTCTATTTTCTTTTCTCTTGGTTGCCATTCCCTCCTTATTTTTCCCATTTTCTTAATTTCATTTTTCCTAATATTATTTCTCTCTCTACTTATCCATTAAATCAAGCAAATAATCTTTGTTTTAATTTTTTTTGCATTAAGTAATTTGGGTATTAATTAAATTTTTTTTGTAGTTAATGTGTTATTTTTTATTGGGTATTTGCAGTTCTTTCTGAAGTTGTTAGATTTGGTTTTAATGATTTAGGATTATTATGATTTTGTAGGGATCGCATAGAGTTTAGCTTCACATTATATACTTCTATCAAGAGTTAGAACCTACTAGCAAATAAAGAGATGTTATAAAGAGTTGAATGCAGTTAAATTTGTTTGCATAAAGCAATGCAGACTTTTTAAGTTTATGAGTAATTGTTTAAACATTCTGGTTTAATTATGTTGTTTGATTTTGTATTAATGAAGAGATTCCTATTTAGGGGCAATTGTTGCCAAAATGCATAAGCAAACAATGTATTTCATCATTAAGTTTTGGAAAAAAAAGATGTTTGGAAGAAATTTTGAAAATATACATATACTTTTTTTGAAAATACATATATCATAGCTAAATATACAAATTGTTATACTTTTATGTACATATAAATGGCCTTATTTTCTTAAAGTATTTCTTAGTGAAGTTGTTTTGTACATTAGTTTTGAACGATTTGAGAAGTAATTGATAAAGGCATAGGGTTGAATTTGCCACAATACAAAAATGTACATATATTTTTACTAAATGTACATATCTTTATAATAATGTAAATAGTAATACATGTACATATAAGCTTGGCATAGTTTCAAAATACATAAAGAAGAAAGAAATTTACATAGCTAACAGTAATTAGTTATATACTATATTACATAGCTATAGAATTTATCAAGATATTCTGACTAGTTATCAATGGGGTAAGACTAATTGAGATTTAGTGTTGCATTTTCGCATACCTTTCTTGGGACAAGTGCTAATCCTTTTATTGCACCTATAGGATAGATTTGCATTTTAGCATACATTACATAGAACTTATCATATATATAAAAATATACATACCGTTTTGCCAAATATACATATATTTATGCTATGTATATATAGCATTGCTATACATACATGTAAGCGACTTATTCTGTTAAAGCATTTCCAATCAATTGTATTAGTTTTTACTATTGTAAATGGAAAAAGAGATTAGACAAAATAATTATGGTGAAGGGCTTCACTTCAAGTAATAAAAGCATTATAATTTATTAGTCTTATTCATTTCCAATGAATCATTATACTTTTACTTCATGGATCATTAATTTTAAAAGGGAAAACAGGTATGAAAGGGAATCTCGGGCTCATGCATATCGATGTAAGCGTAAAAATTTAATTAGAATTAAACATACGCAATGAAATTAAACAAAGAAAACCTAGATTTCCTTAGGTTCTTAGGAATAGATGTATGTGTGATTGGATAGCAATTTTAAAACACAGATCTATTAGAAATCATTGCAAGAAGTTTTGGGGCAGCAAGAAATTAGATTACAAAAATTTTATAGATATCATATAAACATGGCAACGTAAATGTAACAATATAGATAATCTGAGACACTCTAAACATGATCATTTTACATGATCTTGACTAATCTTTAAGATCAAAAAACCTAAAGATCTATTCAAGATTCAAACATACCTCAATCTTGAAAAGATTTTTAGCAATTCGATCATTTAATTATCAAAAACACTAAGCTCGGTTGTCGTAAACCAAGGCTATCCAAGCATTCAGCCTCTAATGGTTATCCATATAGATAACCCGAAAAACCTTCAACAAGGAAAAAAAACTTTGTTGCCCAGAGCCATGCTAGCAGCTTAGATTTCAATAATCTTCCCTTGCACTTAAAAGATCCTAATTCAATAATCAAAGAGCCAAGAAGAAAACAATTTTTCTTCCAAGAAACCAAAGATTGCGCAATCTCTTTAGTGTTTAAGGGAAAAAATGCCAACCAGGTTTTCTAAGCTTTCTTGGTCGATTTTTTAAGTGCAATATCAACTATATAGGACAATAATCATAAGGAAATATATCTAGGGTTTAAAAATTTAATTTTTCAAAAACTACAATTTTGCCTTTGGCTTATATGAACTCATTCAAATTGGGCCTAAGTAACCATTACTTGTATTAGACATATAAACCCAGTCTTAATTTAATTTCTACTAATCATCCTTATGAGTGTGACCTATTAGGCCCTCATCATATTATAAAATAGCCTAATTAAGAATATTTTATATTTATAGACCAAGATTGGCATCTAGCAATGCATCATGGCCACCCAACATGTAGAGAATGTCAAGATGGTTTTGACAAGCCCTTTAGTGTTAAGTTTCTCAATGCACTAAATATTTTTCATCATATATCTCGAAATTAGCAAGAGCATGGTTCAATGTCTACTCTTAGCTTATTTCATATTAGTATGCAACCCCTATGTGTCAACTCTATAATTAATTTTGCCTTGGCCAAGGACTTTAAGTTAACACAGGCTAGGTACATGTGGGACATGTCTCTTCATATCACTTGGGGCACTGAATCCTTTCTCGACCACTGATTCACCTACCATATAATTCATGCCATGCCCAAAACCACCCTAACATAAGCATCCATTTATTTTGAACCTGTTCATAATGGAATCAAAGCATGATAGCTCTCATACGAGATGACCTAGTGTCACAAGTCTAAGGATCACTTAACTACTGACCAATGAAAGTACTTTCATAGACACTTAAGTGAAATATCAAATGGAACTCTCATAGTGAGTCATTTTCGATGAACCTGTTACCATAACAAGCACTTATTTAATGTCGCCAAATACCTCTATACTTCAACTTATGAGATTAGTTGCATGCATCCTATGCATGGAGGCTTATATATACTAGTCTTTATGCCTTGTTAATGCCTTGTCCTGACAATGTAATGATCAAGAAGGTTTTTAGAAACATGACTTTGATGCATAGGATCTCAAAATTGTAACTCTCTACAATTCCCTTGTAAAGCTAATGTGTTTCACGAGCTTTATCTACATAGGATATTTATAACAATTATACAATTAAATCATATAAAGAATGAAATACCTTTATAACATTAAATAAATATAATGTTTGATTACATCAAATCACTAAACGATAAATGCTTTACAAGCCACAATGATTTGCTTGCAAGGCTTAAACTAATAATCTCCCACTTGCACTAAAGCCAATGACTGATATGTCTAAGCCCATCCCTTCCATATGATGATCATGTTTCTGCTGGGATAGAACTTTAGTGAAAAGATTAGCTAAGTTTTTCTCAATGGGTGCACATTCCATACTAATGTCATGTTTCTTTATAATATCTCTAATGATGTGATACGGCCATAACACATGCTTGGATTTATGATTAAACCTTGGTTCCTTAGCTTGCACATGGCTCCATTGTTATCATAATTGTCACCACGTGCCTCGCCTTTAAAACTTTGAACGATTCAAAGGGCATGGTGTGCTCGACTTAAAAATAAATGATGGCTGGTTATAGTCGAGCCTTTGAGTTATCCCATGATCAGGATTTGGATTAGGCATAATAATGAGAAAGAGAGGGAAGAGACCGTCAGACGAATCGCTCATCTAACTAGTCCAGATGGTTACCATGAAATAGCCATAAACTTGGAGTCACCATCAATCATTTCGAGATAGACAGAATTGGATGCCTATTGAAAACAATATTCTAAGTTATGAAACTTAAAATATAGATTTCAAGGTATCACAATGTTCCCTAGGGTGGATCCTTGCGGATCTATCAGTGCATACGACTTAAAATATTTTTCTGACTTGGGAATGTCTTTTTAATTGAGACTTTCCTTTCGCGATGTGATGAGAATTAGAAAGCATAGATTCTTGACTTATGACACAGTGAGGGGGACATAAGATGAATTGCTCATCTTATTAGTCTCGGATGACCACCATAAAATGGCCAACGCTTGGAGTCGCCACCGATCATTTCGGGCTAGGCATGACCGGATGCCTATTGAAACCTATGTTTTAAGTTACGAAACTCAAAACATTGATCTCGTGGTCTACGTAGTACAAAGATTCGTTGTTTGGGTTCGAGTGTCGGTTACGTACGATGAGGTACAAACCTCTTCACTACGCTTGAAATTAGTACCTAACAGCTATATCTATCTCGGTTTCAATTCTTTTGATCTTACTTTGTCACTATTTTGATGTAACCCTCTTTTAATGCATGAATCTTATAGAAATACAAATCTAGGTTTTAATGAAAAAGATTTAATCTCATATACACCCCG
>JBBYHL010000004.1:4848114-4861005 GCA_038381835.1 Adansonia madagascariensis
TTCGAGCATTTTTTACTCATCCACCATTGATCAAAAACTCAATTTTAACTCATTTTTTTTCCATCAAAAAAGATCAAAACCCATATCAGATTACGAGTTTGGACTTTTGAATTAATCAAAACTTTTTTGATAGATCAAAAAGGTTAATGTCACATGATCACCTTACTCTTCTCTAGTTTGTTGACCAAGATCACCATCAGCCACCCTATTTGCTGGAAAATCATTTTAGATTTTAAACCAGCCACCCTATGTCCATCGCATTGGCAACAAGTTGCTCCCTACAGCCACTCTATAGCCACCAAGCTAACATCACTTTGTCCCCCTTAAGAAATGACCAAAAACACTTTCAATTTGGCTTCAAAATGTTGGTATAAATAAAGCACTTATATCTTAACTAAAAAAGGTTAGATTCCAACTTATTTTTAGCTTTCAAAACAAATTCCTATACCAAGAAAACCAAAATCCCGTAGCTCTTCACTCACCACCCAAAAATAGCCCCGAAACACTCATTCCCAACCATTACACATTTTAAAAATCACCCTCACCCATACCAGAACCAAAACCTCATTATTTCTCTCTTTTTCTTGCTTATTTACAGCAAAGAAAAGAGAAAATTTTAAGCCATCTCTACTACTCCAACTATTTGGCTAAAAATTAAAGTTTTGTTGGTATAACTTCTTACTTTATCATTTTCATTTTCTGTTTTTTAGCACCTTCATCATTTTAGTGAGCTCACCATGTTTCCCACCCTCTAATGATTCCCATTCATTATCGTGGCCTTTGGTTATGGTAGTTCAGGATTTGGATGCCTTGATGCCCCTTTGATGTGCAAAATGCCTTATTTCATCCTTATTATTTTGATAGCTTTTGCCCATGCATTTTATGCCATATCCATGCATTTTGTTCTGATTAATCCATGTATGAATCCTTAGCCTAGCATATTTCAAGCATGTTTATATGTTAGCTTGCATTTTGTCATGAATAATTACCATTTTCAACATGCTTCACTCTATAAGATGTGTGCATAACACTTTCTTTGTCAAGGCCATTGGTAAACTTTGCATCCCTATTTATGTTTTGTGCCATCCCCTTGTATGTTCATTGTCTTCTCCTTGTCTAAATGCAAAATCTTACGAAAAATTAAGTTTTTCAGATCTGGAATCTTGGTTAAACGAGCTCAAAACTTTTGACTTTCCAACAAAAATGGCCTTGCACTTGTTCCTTAAGTGTTCGTGCCTTGTTTTTTAGTCAAAACCTTGAGTAGTATGATCAACGGGTTGTTTCATTGTCCCAAATTACGTCAGGGCTATGCATAAGTTTGTGATGTTCATGCCACTCTTTCCCTTCAGTTATGGACGTTTGAAGGTCAATGACTCAAGTTTGGACCTGTAAACATAAAGAAAATAAGAAATATCCCCTGCTTTGCTTTGTCCCCTGCTAGCAGCACAACTATTGTAAATCAAAAAATCATTTTAAAATCCTAAACGATTTTTCATGAATTTTTTGATATTTTTCTCTCAAAGTGTGTCGAATTATCTTTAAAACAATGTCTCATTCACCCTTGGATCATTCCGGATAAAAGAGTTATGATTTTTCAAATCTAAACTGTCTAGAACCTCTAGAATCTAAACATGTATTCTGGTTAGGCCGTTCAAACTAACTAAATGATTTTTCTAAATTTTGCAAACATTTTTCCTAAAAGATTCATGAAAGTCACTTTTCAGAAAGGCACCACTTGTAATTTTTTTCATACCAAACGAGTTTGGGGTGATTTTTTAAATTTTGACATACTTTGTCCCTCATATGTTCTAGCAGTAGCATAACCAATCTGAACTTGAAAATTTATTTCCCTGGAAAGTGACTTTTTGGGATATTAAGAATATTTTTAGATTGACCCTCATTAAGTTACCTTTCTGATAGTATCTTGTCTATCCTCTAAAGCCTTTAAACCAATTTAGAATAAATTCAAAAATAAGGATAGCGTAATGATTCCCCTATTTTTGGTTATGGTCAAAATTGAGCTATTTTCCCGAGCTTCATCTCCAAACATTCGAATGTCATCATATCACTCCAATCAGCCTCGAAAACATGCTTTGACCTCTCATAGGTTCGCATCAAGGCAAGAACATATTTTACATCTTTACTATCCTCATTCAAAATAATTTTTTTTGCCAAAAGTCATCAAAATGCTCATTCATTTTCTAAATTGCAAAGTTTTGTCAACTTAATTTTTTCAACCCCACTCTTCAAATTTGTCAAGATCTAAAAAAATTTTCCTTTATCAAATTATTTATCATCCACGGGGATACTCTAACCCTGACTTTCTGAGGGGATACTCCAATGCCATTTTTCAAAATTGTCAACCTTTAAAAAATCTTCCTTTGTTAAAATTATTCATCATCCATGGGGATACTGCAACCCCATCTTTCTTAGAGGATACTCTAACCTTATCTTTCAACTATAATTAAATTTTTCTCCTTTTTGGACTTCATGAATATGTCAAACAAACCTTGTTTAATTAAGGAACCCAGATACATCTCAAAAATTATCGATTCGGTTATTCCCAGATAATCGATACCTAGTGTAAGATAAATTCCAATAGTCCATCCCTTTTCTTTATCATTGCATTGAATGATCCATGTTATGTTACTTCATTTATTGCCTTACCAACATGATTTCTTTGTGATGATTATTTGCATTCATGTTTTCCAATCATTTCAAATAAAACCAAGGGTAATATTCCTCGTGGGTATCTCTCCAGTGCCTAAAGTGGAATATTTCATTTTTCAAAGTAAAATCTAGAGGTCATTTTTATTGAAAATCTCTATATTCCCCATCTCCCCAGGGCATATATGAGATTAAATCTTTTTCATCAAAACTTGGATTTCTATTTCTATAAGATTTATGCATTAAAAGAGGTTATATCAAAATAATGATGACTTAAGATCAAAAAAATTAAAACCAAGATAAGACATAGCTAGTAAGGTATCGATTTTGGGTGTCACGAAAAGGTTCATACCTCATCCTGCGTACCAACTCCTGAACCTAAACATGAATCTTTATATTACGTAGACCATGAGATCGATGTTCTGAGTTTCGTAACTCAAAACATAGGTTTCAATAGGCATCTGGTCATGCCTAGCCCAAAATGATCGATGGCGACTCCACGAATTAGCCATTTTGTGATGGTCATCTGAGACCAGTAAGATGAGTGATTCGTCTTATAGTCCCCTTCACTATATCATAAGTCAAGAATCTATACTTTCTCATTCTCATCATGTCACAAAGGAAAAGTCTTAGTGAAGAAGACATTTCGAAGTTAAAAACATATTTTAAGTCATATGCACCTATAGATCCGCAAGGATCCACCCCAAGGTATGTTGTGACACAAACATATCAAATATCAAACGTTATCTATACCCCAAGTTGACTATTATGGTTCTACCCTAATCAACTTATCAGACTTAGGTTCTGCCTTGGTCACCTTTAACAGACTATTGTGGTTTTGCCTTGGTTAACTCATTCACCTTTGGTTTCACCCTGGTCAACCCATTAGACTTAGGTTTCATCATGGTCACCTTTAGGTAACTATTATGGTTTCGCCTTGGTCAACCTATCCAACTTTGGTTTTGCCTAGGTCGCCTTATTCGACTATTATGGTTTCGCTTTAGTCAACCCATCAAACTTAGGTGCTGCCATGGTCATTATTAGTTGATTATTATGGTTTTGCCTTGGTCAACCAATTCAATTTAGGTTTTGCCCTAGTCACCCTTAACAAGCTATTATGGTTCTACCCTGGTTAACTCATCTGACTTAGGTTCAACCCTGGTCACCCTTAACAAACTAGTAATGTTTCACCTTAGTCAACCCATTAGATTTAGGTTTTGCCTTAGTCACCCTTAGTTAATTATTATGATATCATCCTAGTCAACCCATTTGACTTAGGTTCTGCCTAGGTTACCCTTAGTTGAATATTATGGTTTTGCCTTAGTCAACCCATTAGACTTAGGTTCTGCTTTGGTTATCCTTAGTTGACTATTATGGTTTCACCTTGGTCAACTTATTTGACTTAGGTTCTGCCCTAGTCACCTTTAGTTGACTATTATGGTTTTGCCCTTGTTAACCTATATGACTTAGTTTCACCCAGGTCACCCTTAGTTGACTATTATGGTTTTGCCCTAGTCAACCCATCTGACATAGGTTTCATTCTAGTCACCCTTAGTTCACTATTATGGTTTCACCTTAGTCAACCCATCAGACATAGGTTTAGACTTGGTCACCCTTCATTGCTATATGGTTTTGCCTTAGTCAACTAAGTTCTACCTATTACCTTTTATTGACTATTATGGTGTCGCCTGGTCAACACCCTAGACTTAGATTCCATCCAAGTTAGTTCCTTTAACCTAGGTCTTGCTCTAAACCTAATGTTCCCTTTTTAGTTATTTTATTTTAATGTAAATGTTTCTATTTTATTTTTCAAGACTTTATAACCTGAATAAAATTGTGTCTATTTGGTTTTTGCCTTGTTCCTAATTCTCAATAACAGGCAAAAAGGGGCAGCTGTAAACAGCAAATTTCGTACTAGACCCTTTTTTTTATCATCCTAAATATCTGAGATTGAGAACCTAATAGCTGCCCTGGTAGAGGTTGACTTCCTTTGGGTGGACTGGGCATTTTTAAGACCTATTTGGTTATACCTAAATAGCCGCACATACACATGACAGAAAAAAAAAAACTATAGTTTCAAAGGTCAAAAAGAGTAAATCTCGAATTAAAAAGATAAAAATTTAAGAAAAAAATTAGTTTTTAAATATTTTCTTAATAAATTTAGAAATTTATTTTTACAGATGATATCATAATCAAATTTCTAATTTTTTTGAATTTTTTGAAATTTTTTGTGAAATTTTGGGAGTCGAATGTCGAATTTTACTAATACTTATATGGTATTTATGCCAAACTCACTCCAAAAAATATAAAATATTCAAGAGAAAAATTTGAATCGGCATTTATACTATGAGCTATCAAATTGTCAAATTTATTTATTAAATTAAAATTTTTTAGAATACCACAGTGTCATGCTCGTGAATTTTTTCTTGTAAAATTTATTCTAGATTCTAGGTTTTCAACGTCATTATATTTATTAATTAATATTTTGAATAATTTGCTAAATGCAATTCATTTTTATAAATTTGAATGTATTTTTGAAATTTTTTTGGTTCTAAAATACGAAATTTTCTTATCGTAAAAATTTTTAGAGGTTAGAATTTTAAATATTTTCACATATTTCATTAAATTAGCTTGGATGAGGTTTTTTGAAATTCCAGTTCATTTTTTATTAAATTTTTTATATATATCGTATTCTTTCGTAAGATTTTTTTCTCGTAAAATTTTATGAGTTGGACATTTCCAATCAAGAATTTCAATTTATTTCTTCCATTTCAATATTTTGTTTATGTTTGTGTTTATTAATTTTTATTTTATTTTTAATTTTGGAATTTTATAAGCTAATTTCATGAAAACTAATTTAGTTGGATTTTCATTTTTCCCTAACCAATTTAGTTTGATTCTAACTATATCATTAGGTGATCTTATCTTGGTAATCGTTACGATGATGAGTCATACATGATGACTAGCCTAATAGTACATGTAATTTAATGAATTTTTATCCTAATTTACAAATATCCATGAAAAAAATAAAATAATAATAAAAAATAATAAAAGTGATTTTTGGGCAAGGGGATTTATCCTCGTTTTGGCCGAATTTATTAGGGAATGATGCCTAAGTGAAAACAATGGTTTTCCAAGCAAAAAATAGCTAAAATACTTAAGAAAAAAATTTCTAAACTTTTTAAGGTAAAAACACTTAGAAAATGTTTAGTTTTTGTTTATTTCATTCATTTTCTTCCTTTTAGTGAGCCAAAACAATGCTTGTGCTATGATCAATTTTCTTGATTTAATTGTTATGTTTGATTTTTAATAGCAATAATCTTTACCATGAAAATATATGTTTGTTTGTGGAAATGATGTTATGTTATTATGTACATAATTTATGCTATTTTCATTGGCATTTTCATGATTATTCGTTGACAAAGTAATGTTTATATGTACCTATTTCATGATTTTATATATGTTGATGATGATGTGATCTTGGTAGAAATTAGAATATATGTTGATTATTGATGTTGAATAGTCTCCAAATTTAATAAAATCTTGAAGTTGGACTACGTACTTCCAGCATGGGGATTAACTGCTAAAGTACGCACAGGATCTAGGGGAGGAAAGGTTCTTAGACCTTGACAAGGAAAACTATATATTAATTTGGAAGGGTACCTACAATGGGAAAGACCTGAAAGTATAATAGATATGTAATAAGAAATCAAGTCTATGATTAGTGCTTATGATTTGGGTGTGTCTGGTTTGTTGAAAAATTTTTGTCTAGGTTGATTGGTGTTGGCCGAAATTGTTAAAGGCCTTTGGATAAATTTTCCCATTTGTTTCCACAACATTTAAGATTATTTTGTAATATCTGGAAGTTATGGGGTATGAAAGTAATCTACCCAAAATTTTTAAAGGCCACAAAACGGTGATCCCAAGTTGGCCAAACCTTGTAGTGATTTATTGGTGAAGTTTTTTATTTTTTGTGCTATTTTGTAATTATGAAAAATATAGAGACCAAATTTCAAAAGTGAAAAAAGTTTATTCTAAGGCTATATGAGTTTGACCAAATGCTTTATGGACCTTTAAGAGTGTGATTCATGCATTTTTAACATGTTAAAATGTGTTTCATGCATTTTTATTCTCTTATAAGCCTTTTTGTAATTTTAAAAAGTTTAGGTATATCTTTACAAAAATCAAAAAAATTATTCCAACACAAAGGTGCTTGGTCAAATGGATCTTATGATTTTTTGTATATTTTCCATGTTGATTTTGATGTGTTTGATGTTTAATTATGTATTATATTTCATTTAGGGACTATTTTAAGAAATTAGAAAAGTTTAAAGACCATTTAGAAAAGCCCTACGTTTTAGGATTATTTAGGTTATTTCCCATACTAAATTACCTATACAGAGTATTTTGGTCATTTTAGAACATTTCTAGCATCTTTAGACATTTTGGGGCCAATATGCAATTTTGATAAAAATAAGAACCTATTAGCAAATTTTACATTTTAGGTCGCATTGAATATTTGAGTTACCCTTTAGGTAAGATTGTCATTTTCTATCATTTTCAATTCCTTTAGGGTTTTTAGGATGCTTTCATAACAAAGGTAATTGAGGGACATTTTAGTAATTAATCCCAAAACAATGTGCTATGTGGTCATCTGGATTCTTTTATGGTGAAGGTGTACATTAGGGATAGGTTCGTCTTTCGTGATCATTTTCAAGTCCTTTAGGGTTACCAAGATATTTTCATGTCGAAAGTACTCTATAGGGGCATCTTTAGTAATTTTGCATAAAAATTGAGTCCTTTCGAATTACTAGGATACTTTCACGTCGAAAATATTTTAGAAGATATTTTGGTCTTATCAACCATGTTCAGGTCCTCAAAGTCTAGTTTCATATGTGTAGTCAAAACCAAGTCTCAGAACAAATGCTATTAATTTTAATTAACCAGAAATTTTCAAAAATTAAAGCAATGTCTCCAAATCAAAGTAGTACGTGAAATTTCTTCCAATAAATGAGAGGGGGTTCTACAAATTACTTTAATAACAAGATATCCTTTTAAAATGAGAAAATTGAGATTTTTCAAATTTTGTAAAAATAAATCCTTTCTTATTTTTTTGGCTCTCTGGTGTGGTACGAAAGATATTCTAGTTTAAAAAACTTTCGTATTCCTCCAGTCCTCCAATAAGGTGCAAATAATATTTTGATTTTCAAAAGTATTAAATATGCAATATTCTCAAATGGAATAATAAATTTGTTTCATAAAATTTTATTTTCATATACGAGAATTATAATTAAATATTGAATACTTTAACTAAATTAAATCAAAATTCAAATTAACTTGTAACTAATAAAGTATGGATTACCAAGCGTCATGAGAGGGATCGATCCTTACATGTGATTGTAACTAACTCTTGAACCCTTTCACATGATCTCTGGCATTATCGCGAACCTCAGAGTTTGTTTTTAAGGGATTCATAACCCTAAAATATGAACTTTATTCGGTGACCAATCTTACCTAGCCAAAATAGATTGATGGTGACTCTAAGATAAATAGTTATTTTTTAACGACTACTTAGGGTTAAGTCGAATGAACGATTCATCTTGACTACTCAGTCCCCAAAAAATGATATATATAGATATATATATATAAATATAAGAACAAGGGGTACACCTACTTTTTAAGTTCGATTGGTTAGGATTCGTATCTGAGCCACATTGTGACATATAGACACTTGAGTGAAATACCAAATGAAACTCTCATAGCTGATCAAGTTCAGTGAACTTATGATGTCCCTAAGCATCTTTATACTTTAACTTATGAGATCAGTTGCATGCATCCTATGCATAGAGGCTTACATATGCCAATCTTTGTGCATGGTCAATGCCCTATCTTGGCAATATGATGACCAGGAATGCCTTAGAAACACAACTTTAATGATAGGGATCGCATAAATGCAATTCTTTACAGTTCCCTTGCAAGGTCAATGTGTTTCATAGGCTTTATCTACAAAAGTTATTTATAACAATTATACAATTAAATCTTATGGATAAAGATATACCTTTATAACATTAATTAAATCTAACGTTTGATTACATGAAATCACTAAATGCTAATACCTTACAAGCCGCAATGACTGGCTTACGGGACTTACACTAACAAAATATTTATATTTATAGATCATGAATAGTATCCAACAATGCATCATGGCTACCTAAATGCAAGAAGAGTCAATATAGTTTGACAAGCCTTTTAGTTTACTTTATGTCAATTTAATTCGATCATTTCATCGTTTATTTTAGTAAAGGTAAGAGCATGGTGTAGAGTTTACTTTTATCCCTTTCTATATTGGTCTTTCAACCCCTATGTGTTAAATCCACAATTAGTATGGCCTTGGTCAAGGAGTTATAGGTTAACACAGGTTAGGAACAAATAAGATATGTCCCTTTATATCACTATGGTGTTGAATCCTTTCTGGACCATTCATTTACTTTTAGTATGCTTAGTTACTATCCAAAATCACCCTACTATAGGCATTCCTTCTTATGGACCTGTTCGTAATGATCTTTGAGTATGAGAATCCACATATAAGGTGACTAGTGACACAATCCCAAGTATTATTTACACTATTGACATATGAGAGTATTTCCATAAACACTTCAGTGAAATACTAATTGAAACTCTCATAATGGGTTAAGTTTAGTAAGCATGTTACTGTAATAAGCAACTATATGTTATCCTTAAGTATCACTATACTTCAACTCATGAGATTAGTCATATTCATTATATGCTCGGAGAGTTAACGTATGCCAGTCTTTCTGCATTGTCAATGCCCTATCTTAACAAGATGATGACCAAGAACATTTTCAAACCATAACTTTAATGTACAAGAATCTCACAATTGTAAATCTTTATAGTGTCTTTGCAAAGATAATGTGTTTCAGAGGCTTTATCTTTATAAGCTATTACTTATCATAAGATTCATGGATAAAAAAATACCTCACTAAAAATTAAATAAAATATAACATGTATTACATGAAATAATTAAAAGCTAATGCATTACAAGCAAATCTGATTGGCTTCCAAGGCTTACAATAATAATCTCTACTAGCACTAAAGCCAATCACCTATATGTTTAAGCCTTATACCCTTCATATGGTGATTATGTTTCTACTAGGTCAACACCTGAGTGAATGGATCAACTAAGTTATCCTTATAGGGACTTTTCAATACATATTTCATGTCTTTCAAGAAAATATCTGATTACATGATATTACCATAATAAATGTTTGGACTTATGATGAGACCCTCGTTCCATAGCCTGAATTGTGGCTTTATTGCTATCACAGAAAAAATGTACTAGATTAACAAAGCTAGGAACCACAAAAGTCTAATAATGAACCTCTTGATCCAAAGAGCCTCTTTCGCAGCCTCGCACAAAGAGATATACTCGGCTTCAGTTGTTGAGACTATAGTCATTTTATGTTTAGATCTTTTCCAATTGACTACACATCATTCTGGGTAAATACATAAACACCTTGAAATTTGCTACTATCCTAACTTGAATGGAAGCCAGCATCAGTGTAACCCTTTATAAAGAGTTTAACCCCTTAAAAGATAAAAAAATATCCTTAGTCCTTTGTGAGTACGTTAATGATATTCTTCACGGTAGTCTAGTAACTTTTAGGACACATCTCTTTTGAGTAATGTATATAATGATTCATAGGTAGGCTTCCTCTTTTGGAATTTTCCCTATTAAACCTTTAACACTTTGCTTATGTAGGAAGAATGGATAAGTAAAGTAGTTGTTTTAATCTCTATATATTTTAATTCCCATAATATATGTTGATTAAAGCCCATATTCCCAGTAACGTTTGGCCTTATGCAATAATAGCATTTAAAATTTTACAAAACAACATAAAATAGGTAACAAAAACATTAATCATAAAAAAATTGCACTTCTCTACAGATCTTTAGGGGGGAATTAACGTGTAGTAAATAAAAAAATTGAATTTAATTAAAATTAAATCACACATATGATAAAAGACTTGCCAAACACTTAAATCTCTGCAGACTTTAATGATTCATAAGCAGACTTCCTTTTTTGGAATTTTCCCTGTTAAACCTTTTACACTTTGCTTATGTAGGAAGAATGGATAAGTAAAGTAGTTGTTTTAATCTCAATATATCTTAATTCCCATAATATATGTCGATTAAAGTCCATATTCCTAGTAACGTTTGGCCTTACGCAATAATAGCATTTAAAATTTACAAAACAACATAAAATAGGTAACAAAAACATTAATCATAGAAAAGTTGCACTTCTCTATGGATTTTTAAGAAGGAATTGATGTGTAGTAAACAAAAATTGGATTTAATTAAAATTAAATCACATATGATAAAAAGACTTCCCAAACACTTAAATCCCATAATCTAGAGTCAAATCCAATCCAAAAGATGCCTAAAGAAGAGGAGCTATAGTGTTTGATCAGATCCAAGAAGACATGAGCGACACATTTGTCTTGCCTCCAATAGTAGTCTACATGGATGATAATGGGAGCCTTCTCAAGGATTAGTGGTTCTCTGGCGCTAGCTAGAAGACTCAACGATCAAAAATTGACTGTAATCCGTTTTTTCCTTCACTCAATCCAATAACAATTCTAGGATAGTTTTTTCTCTCAAAGATTGGAAGAATAATGGTGTTAATAGTGGTTTTCTTCTCTTTGGGGTGGCGGCAATTAGAGATAATCTAGAAATAAGCTTTTTTTCATTTTTTTGAATGCGAAAACAAGTGTTTCAGGGTCAACCACACTAGTAAGTCATCCCTTTTTCTAATTCTTTTAGCTTACCTGAATTCCTCAATAATTTTTAGAATACATGTGATCAGAATTAAACTCTTTTGTGTAGATGAAATTCTTTCATCCTAAGTAAGTTAATTTTGATTCCAACTATTCCCATGAACCTTGTACACAAAATGGGCACTGTACATGTCAGCCAAGGCATAATGTATCTAGAATAATTTCTAGCTTGGTGCACCATAAACTATTTAGCTAGCTTAGGTCTCTCTAGAGTGTAAATCACCAAGTAAACTCTTTAATTTATCTCATAAATTATTTTAATTTATTTTATTTAATTATCATATAATTAAAATAAAATATATAGGTAGAAACCAATTTAGCCAAATAAATATCCCTTTCATGAATATTTATCCAAGTAAAATTCATAATTAAGTTAAAACAATTTTAATTTAATAATAATCTTATTAATGCTAATTATCTAAATAATTAATATTTTGATAAGATTATCCAAGGAATTTCGGCTAAGACATTATCCACCTTATATTGTCTTAATTTAGACGTTATCCATCTAGACATAGGATTTTTTAATTTAGACATTATCTAGATAAGACAATCTTATCTACTATATTTTAAAAGGACAACAAAATCTTAGATTTGACAAAATTTAAATTTTTTCTTAAACTAATTCTTAGTTGAACTTTTCAATTAAGTCTTCTATTTAATCATCTTTTATTTAATTAAGTCAAACTTAATTAAATTCTGATTTTAATTCGGCAATATCATCCTATTGTGTGTGACCCATTAGGTTCCAAACATGTTGGCAATGAACATAACTAATCTTATTAATTACGTTCATAGATCATGAGCGGGATCTAGCAACCCACCATGATCACCTAAATGTTAAAGAATCGATGTGACTTCATGAAACCTTACAATAACTAGCATAACACCATATATCCCAAAATGAGCATGAGCATGGTATAATGTCTACTCATGCCTCAATCCATGTTAGATCTTTCAACTTAAGGTTAATGATCATGAATCTACGAAGAATATTTCCTCATAATTCATTCTGCTCTGTCTAGAGACTTTAATTCGATTAATCATAGTCAAGATCATTTGAGATATGTCTCCAATGTCACTTGAACTGGTGAATCCTCTCTAAATCACTCATCCATCTACCATATGGTTCATGCCATACCCAATACTACTCTTATTTGGTATCCATCTATTGTAGACCTGTTCTTAATGGATCAAAGTATAACACTCCCTATATGAGATGACCTAGTGTCACAAGTCCGAAGACTACTTACACGACTCCACATGAGAATATATTTCATAGATACTTAAGTGACTAACACAAAATGGAGTTCTCATGTGAGCCATGTTCAATGAACTTGTTTCCACAAAACAAGCATGCATATGCTAC
>JBBYHL010000004.1:4877547-4897612 GCA_038381835.1 Adansonia madagascariensis
TTTCCCTTGTTAGTGACAAATTTTGCATTCATGTATTTAATTAAATTGTATAAAAAAATTATCAAGGCAATATTTCGAAAATATTTTAAATTAGATCTGAAAATATTTTAACCTTACGTATCATCATTTGTCTAAGTTGCGTAGTTGTATTAAATTCTTTTACAAAAACTAGATTTTTTATTTTCAAAATTCATGCATCATAAAAGGGATACTTTATACAAATAATGACATAACAAAAAATAAGAAAACTAAGACTGAGATATTATATGGCCAACATGTATTAATTTAGGGTATCGTGGGGGTGCTCATCCTTTCTCACATGTAACCGACTCTCGGATCTTCCTACCGAACTCTAGAACATGTAGACCATAAAATTGAATCTTTAGTTTCGTAACTAGAGAAACTGGCTTTAGTAGATGTCCGGTCATACCTTGCCTAAATGATTGATGGCAACTTTAAATTTTCGGCCACTTTCTAGTGGCTGTTAAAGACTAATCGGATAAGCAGTTCATCTGACGATTCCCCTACTGTATACGAAGAAAGACTTTTTTCTCTCATACTATCATACTGAATAAAGTCCCAAGCAAGGGATATTTTTAAGTCAGGTGCATCCTGTCCTATTATTGGGGTAAAAGCACATGGTGACAACCTCATTAAAACCTTTCAGTAACTAGCCTATCAGTGCAATATGATCCTTTCACCATATATCCCAAATTGGGCATGAGCATTGTTCAGTGTCTGGTCATGCGTTTAATTGATGTTTGATATTTTATCTCATTGTTAACGATCATGAATCTATGAGGAACAATTCCTCATAATTCACTATGATCTGGCTAGATACTTTAATCTAATTAACCATAGTAAAGATCATTTGGGATACATCTCTAATGCCATTAGAAGTGGTTAATCCTTTCTAGATCACTCATTTATCTACCATATGCTTCATGCCATACATAAAACCACCTTACCATATGCATCCATCTATTATGGACCATTTGTGATGGAATCAAAGCATGACACTCCCTATACGAGATGACCTATTATGATAAGTCTGAAGACTATTTTCATGACTGATACATGAAAACATATTCCATAGACACTTGAGTGTGAATACCAAATGAAGTTCTTATACAGGCAATGTTCAACAAACTTCTTTCTATAAAAAAATGCGGCCATATGCTATCTCAAAGTATCTTTATATTTCAACTGATGAGATCAAAGGGTTACAAGCATCAAATGCATAGAAGCTTAGCATATACTGGCCTCTATGCATTGTTAATGCCTTATCTTGACAATATGATGACTATGAACATTTTTAGAAATACAGCTTGGATACATAAAGATCTCATCATCGTAACTCGATACATATCTTTACAAGGCATTGTGTTTCATGTGCTTCATCCAATTAGTGGTTTCATGATAGTCAATCATGCCATGAATATGAAAGAAAACCTTGTTTTACTTAGCTAGTAACTGGTATACATTTAATTGATTGTATAACTTCCTTGTCCCAATTTGATTAGTTAATAGACATATACTAACATCTTACATAGTAAACTGACCAATCAAGCAAAATGTAATGATTATATTTTTAATAATACCATAGTAATAATAATAATTTATTCCTCTTATCATTTTTGCCATTTAAAATGACTTACAACCAATACAATTTATAGGAAATGTTTCAACAAGTATAGTAAAATGACTTACAGCTATATGTACATATAGCATAATATTTGTACATATTTTGAAACTATATTTTCTATATACTTAAACTTTCTACCCTATCCCTCAATTATCTAACCTCTTACATGTTCCAACTTTTTAAAATGACATATGAAACAAATGAATCCATGTGAAGAAGAGCAGAACATCAAGTTATTGAATAATAACAAAACATTAAATGAATAATAACTCATTAAAACCATTAGAAGGAAAATTAGAAAAAACCTAGAAATTATAACCTATAACAATTTAAGTATCCAAACTAATTCAAACCATTGGAAGGAAATTAGCAAAAATCCAAAAATTCAATATAATTAGCAATATTAAAAATTATATACTAGTTCATGCATTCAATTAACTGTATAACTTAAACAAACAAATAAAATAACATAAATTCACATTCAATATAACTTAAAAATTCATGTTTTTTTATTATGTAATTATTGAAAAATACAAAATAAAATGAAGTAAAATGAACCCAAAAGAAAATAAAGTAATACATGAAAAATGGATCTACAAGCGTAATAGAAAAGAAAAACGGGAAACAAAAAGGAGAAAAAAAGTTGCTAGAAGAAAATAATGTAACATTGGAGAGAAGAAAATTTATGAAGAAAAATGAATGAGAAGGGAGATTATGATGAAGTGGGGAAGAAATGGATAAGAAAGAAATAAGGGAAGGGAAGGAAGTAATGGGAAATGGGGTTTTTCATTGGAGGTAAAATTATCTTTGGAATTCCCTTTTTAACAATTTTTTTATTCCCCTTTTTTCATATTATTATTTTGTTTTCGACTTTTTAATAAATATTGTGAGTGGAAAGGTTATTTTTAAGTTTTCCTAAAAATTTACATAAATACGATTATTTATTCATGATTTAATTAAAGGTTAAAAGATATATTTATCATCTTATTGGAAGGGATATTGAAATTTATTATTATACTTTTATTTTTTTTATATTTATCAATGTACTTTGATATCATAGGCAAATTTACCATTCTAATTTTATTTGATTCAATTTTACAACTAAACTTTGATTTTCTATTGAATTTTGTCACTTAACACTGATTTTGAATGATTTGAAGATAAAATTTAACAAAAAAATTTTGAAATTTTTAATAATTAACAAGAATAAGTTAAATTATAAATTAAAAAAAATTAAAACATTAACATAGGATTTTTATTTTATGGAAAAATACTTGAAAAAAATTCATTCTGCGTTAATTTTTTATTAATTAATTACTAAAATAAAATATTTGAAAAATATATTTTCTTATCAAATTATGTCTTAAAACCATTCAGAATTAAACATAAGTGACAAATTCCATCAACAATAAAACTTTAATGGCAAAATTTAATTAAACAAAAAGTAAAGTGGCGCAATTCAATTGAATTAAGAATAATGGTAAATTTTACTTTGATTTTAAAAATATAATGACAATTATCAATTAAAATAAAACATAATGACAAGTTTTAATATTTGTAAAGGCAAATTTAGCTTTAACCTTATTGTTAAAGAAACTTCTTCGTTAGATAAAAAATGATATTCAAATTATCTCTTCCTTTAAAAAATTCTAATAATATATTATTGATATGCAAGAGTTGCATTTAAAACAAAAGGTAATAATATGTTTTAATCCAATAATAATTAATATTTTCGAATGAATAAAATTAAATTTGTAACAATAAACATGGAAAAAGATTATAATATATGTGTATATATTTCGAAATGATATAAAATAATTATTTGGATATGTACAAAATATTATTTTTAATCAAATATGATCATTGTGTATGGTCATATTCATATTACTATGAACATAAACTTTTTAAATTTTTTATGTATTATTTATTATCGTTATAAAATGAATAAAATTTACTTATTTGATGTCTTCTTTTCTAAGGATTTTAGAATTTTTTTAGTGGAATCAAATTTTTTTTAAACTAAGAGAAATTTATTATCCTTTTTTATATATATATATATATCTATATTAAAAATAAAAATTCTAAAAGAAATGGTGCAAAAATTCAGGTGACACAAATTTAATAAAAAAACTAAGAAAATCACATAAATTGAGATTAGTTTTATAGATAAGAATAGTTAAATTATAGTTTGGAAGTGACTGGTTTTACCTTTTTTTTTTTTTAAATAATGAATATTAAAAAACAAAAAACAAAAAATTATTTTGAAACATAATTTCCTTTTTATACTTTGCAAATTTTGTGTTGTCACTGAGTAAAAAAAAATTTTTGTGCATTAAGATTTTATGCTTGATATATGTTATTTAACATTTCAAGTTCATTCATTTTATTTGGATTAATAATTATTATTCATATTTTCTATTTAATTTTTAATAATTTTTATTTTTATTATAAATATCACACTTATGCATGTTATCCAAAGTCTAGCGTTCTTGGGATAATGGCATGAAGCTGATTAAATTAAATAAGGAAAAATCTTAGGACAAGACGACAGGTGGCAGGTGGGATAGTCGTAAAGTGGGTATAGACGACCGGCAGGTGAGAATTTACGTTCCCATAAACGACCTTTCTGCCCTTAATCAGAGAATATAAAATAAAACAAAGAAAGAAAGAAAGAAAGGGCGGAAGAATGAGGTAGTTGGGTTGAGAACTGCAGTGGTCTAGGGTTCCGACGATTCTAATCCAATTCCAATCGCCATATTATTCCTGTATTAATTGTTGAAAATTCAATCCCTCTCTCTCTCTCTTCCCCCCCTATATATAGACATATGTATGAATACATTTATATACACATGTATTTATAGATGTACTCCAGCAATCTCAAGGGCTTTATTCTGGCGATGGTCTCTAGCGCCTTCATTGGCTCCAGCTTTATCATCAAGAAAAAGGGTCTCCGAAAGGCCGGGGTCAATGGCCCCCGTGCTAGTAACTTCTTTCTTTCTTTCCTTTTTAAACTTATTTTAAGGTTCTTACTTTGTTATAGATATATCTATTTAAAGAGAATCGGATTGATTATTAATTAGCTGCTCGCTTTCTGTAAGGTTCTGGTGGATATGGCTACTTATTAGAGCCGCTCTGGTGGGTTGGCATGCTTACTAGTGAGTTTCTACCTTCTTCTGCTGTGTTCTATATGAATCTATGGACAACAACATTCCGGTAATGAGAATTTTACTCAATCGGGCCAATTTGGTTCCATCGTTTGTAAAATGCTTAGTTTTAATATGGCAGTGATTGTTGGGGAGATTGCCAATTTCGTTGCATATATCTATGCGCCTGCTGTTTTGGTAACGCCACTTGGTGCTTTGAGTATCATTGTTAGGTAAATGTTTTTTTCTTTGTTGATTTTGGAATTTTGATTGACTAATCGGAAACTACTTTACTTAATTGGTAGTTCCTGATAATCTCTCACTTCCTGTCAAAATGGGCAGTGCTGTTTTAGCGCATTTCATGTTGAACGAGAAACTGCAGAAAATGGGAATGTTGGGATGTCTTTTATGCATAGTAGGTTCCACGGTCATTGTGCTTCATGCACCTGAGGAGCGTTCTATTAGCTCTGTTGAAGAAATTTGGGAACTTGCTACCCAACCAGGTAGATTGCTAAAGTTCTCAACAGATATTATATGCTTATATCAGCTTATTCTTAGCTTCCATAATTTTTACTTTTATCTGTTTGTTTTCTTTTCCAGCCTTTCTTTTGTATACAGCTTCAGCTGTAGCTACTGCATTGGTACTAATTTTGTATTGTGCACCCCGTTATGGTCAAACTAACATAATGGTGTATATTGGTATATGCTCGGTAATTGGATCATTAACGGTAAGAAATTTCAGCTTTGCAGCTAACCGCATACTGATATCTAATAGTTTTATCATTTTGATTTCTAGTTATTACTGTCGACTTATGTCAATTTGAATGTAGTAGATTCATCAGTTTTATTGGTAATGGACAATAAATGTTATTTTCTTGCAGGTAATGAGCATAAAAGCTATTGGTATTGCGATAAAACTAACATTGGAGGGCACAAATCAGGCCAAATACTTTCAAACGTGGATCTTTGCAATGGTTGCAATTACCTGTATCATCACTCAATTAAATTATCTAAACATGGTAAGCATTTAAGCATACCCTTACAACTCATGATGATAATTGTAAAGCTGAAGCAACATGCTACTGATGGCATATATAGTAGTTGTTTTCAAAGACAAGGCTATCTGAAACCAAAAAAATGTTGTACTTTCTATTTTAGAATTCTGGAAAATATGTTTGGAAATCAAAAATTTGTTGCCGATGTGAGAGATTTGACTTGTCAACCAGCATGAATAAACTAAGTAGAAATTATTGATACACTTCAGTAGAGGCTGATTTTTTTTTTCTTTTTAATATTCTTTTATAATGATTATTCTTAATCCAAAAAGTGTTGCAATATCTTGGTGCAAGGGAAGAAAAGGAGTACTCTGCTTGTCACTTTAAAAATTCATTACAATGCATTCAAACCATTGGCATTGGGGATTGCTATTAATGCAGTTGTTTGCTCTTTGTAATATGATGTATGGCTGCAAGGGACTATCCTTAAGACAATTTTATGCTCTGAATTATTGAGAAAAGCAGAAAAAATAGGTTTGAATGTGGAAAATGGAGGAGGATAATAGATTCTTGAGCTTCAAACTAGGATTCCTAGCAGTTAAATCTAAGGTTGACTGCATCACATAATCAAGAAGAAAAGGAAAGATACTAAGATCTGTAATAGGACTCCTAGGAATCACACTTGAGGTTGATTGCATCTCACCATCACAAAAGTAGTAATGTCATAGATTCCCTAATAATATTCTGTATTTTGATAGAAATACATTGATTTATGTAGGTTCCTAGCATCCTTGGTCCTAGAAGAATTAATATTCTATTTCAATTAAACTTCAACAAATACTTGGACTTCAAAACAAAGCTAAAAAAGTTAACCTAAAAAACCCAATAGGAAAGGAAAACCCGAGTTAAGATGCTAAACCCTTGTATAGATGCAAAATACCAAACAAAAACCTAGACCCCTAATCCTTGTAATAAGCAAAATAATAATTAATATAAAATAATCTAAAAAACTAAAATCAGTAAGCTATAAGAAATTTCATATTTCTTTGAATGTAAAAAGAAATTTTATTAAATATAGAGCAATATAAAAGCTACTTGCTGGAAATCTATATATAAGAAATCTAATAGCAACTCACTACAAAAAGAAAAGGTAGCAAGATATTAAGCCACTTATGATGAATGCTGCGACCTACTCCATAAATTTTTATTTTTCTGAAAGAAAACACTTAGGTTTACCACCTTCAGTGATTGAGAGTTGCCAATATTATTCAATGAGTACTAAATCTGAAGTGTGGACGCATTGAAGTCCTCAGACTATTAGTCTCGCATTTGTGGTTGACACAAATGCGCCTTTTTCACATTGGGGTATGTATATGACACGGAAAGAAATTTAAAATGAAAAAAAAAAAATTAGGACATGATCAAGATATGGTGAAGACACGTTGGAAATGGGCTGTGCACGATGGTAAATGACTAACTTTTTGGCCATTTTTCACTTGAAAGAGGATAGAATAGAAGAGATACAGATATTCTTAATAGTTTAATTCTTGTGCTTTCACACGTTAGAGATCAAAAGTTTATTAAAAGGTGATACAATCAAGAGAACTAATTGGAGGAGTTGCAGCACTACAATGAACCAAGTTGCTGTTGCATGATGAAGATTTTTTTTTTTTTTTTGTTTTTATATATAGGGGCATTAAACAAGTAAATTTGGTCGGGTCGAAGTTATCATGGAGGAGAAAACAAACATGCTGTTTAAGTGGATGAACATTTAATTGGAACTTGGAAACAAGATTAAGAGAACTAATCACGAAAAGCTTATTTGACTTAAGAGACCTTGTATTATAGTATTAGAGAGAGATGAAGGCATATATTACCTTATGTTGGAATCTTAAGCTTCCATTTCTATATACAGAAAAACTAATGTAATAAAGGGGAATGGAATCCCTATTTCTTATTATTCACTAAAGAAATTTACACCTTTTGATAGAGGCTAGATGTTACAAGAAAATAATTTACATTAATTTACAATCCCTAGAATCAAGGATTAAATCCCTAATTTCTCTAACGTTAGCTATACAATGGAAAGAAAGACATAATAGTATAATTTTAGTAGTCAAATCACAAATCAGATTTTAGAGGTCAAATCACCCTTTTCAATGCTCCCTTTCAAGTTGGGATGAAGATATCATCCATTGCTAATTTGCTCACCAAATTGTCAAACTATTTATTTGTGAAGGCCTTTGGTCAAGATATGTGCCACTTGATCAGTGGTTGATATATAGGGCGTACAAATCATCTCACTATCAAGCTTCTCCTTGATAAAGTGTTTGTCCACCTCTACATGTTTAGTTCTATCATGTAGAACCAGATTGTGAGCTATTGAGATGGCTGCCTTGTTGCCACAAAAAACCTTGATAGGTGATTGGTGTACAAATCGTCAATTCTTCTTGTAATCTTTTTATCCACAACACCTCACAGATGCCATGAGCAACTAATCTGAATTCAACTTTTGCATTACTTCTTGCCACCACATTTTGTTTTTTTTTTCTACTTCTTTAAGTGACAAGATTTCCTCTAACAAATATGCAATAACCAGAAGTAGATCTTCGGTCATTTATATATATTGCCTAATGTGCATCTATGTATGCATTCTATTTGCAAGTTTCCCCTTTTTTTAATAGTAAACCCTTACCAGGCATGCCTTTTAGATATATCAAGATTCTAAAAACTGCCACAAAGTGTATTGACCCAGGCGAGTACATGAATTGACTTACCATGTTCACTGCAAAGGCTATGTCTAGTCGAGTGTGTGATAAATAATTAGCCTTCCTACTAGTCGTTAATACTGTTCTGGAGTCACTGTATCTTTGGGTGCAATTGGTGTTAACTTGACATTTAGCTCGATTGGGGTGTCAGTTGCTTTGCACCTAAGCATGCCTGTCTCCTTCAATAGATCAAGAATAGATTTTCGTTAATTTACAAAAATCCCTTCTTTGGATCTTGCGACCTCCATTGCAAGACAATATTTTAGTAGTCCCAAATCCTTGATCTAGAACTCATTTGCAATCTTTCTTTCCAAGTAAGCAATCTCAGCATAATCGTCCCCTGTAATGGTAATATCATCCACATAAACAATTAAGGTAGCGATTTTACCATTTATGAAATGCTTGTAGAACATGTTTTGGTCCACTTGGCTTTGAAAAAAGCCATTAGTCTTGATTGTTTTCCTAAACCATTCAAACCAAGCTCCTGGTGACTGCTTAAGACCATATAAAGATTTCTTTAAGTAGCACATCTTGCTAGCTCCAAGTTGTCTTTCGAATCTAGGAGGTAGATTCATGAATACTTTCTCCTCCAAGTCTCAATTTAAGGAGGCATTTTTTGCATCCAACTGGTGTAATGGCCAGTTAGGGTTTACGGCCAAGGAAAGAAGAATCCTGATAGAGTTATCTTTGCAACCAGAGCAAATGTTTTTTGGTAGTCTATTCCATAGGTTTTAGTAAACCCTTTTGCACCAAGTTTTGTTTTGTGTCCTTCCACACTACCATTAGCTTTGCACTTTAGGGTAAACACCCATTTGCAGCCTACAGTTTTCTTATCTTCTGGAAGATCAACTTTATCCCAAGTACCACTATTTTTGAGAGCGTTTATATCCTCCATTACTACTAATAACCAATTCAGATTAGCCAAAGCTTCTTGAATAGTTCTTGGGACAAACAAGTTTCAAATCTTAGATGTGAAAGACTTATGATTATTGGACAACCTATGGTATTACATATATTTAGCAATTGGATGTTGTGTAAGGGAAGAAACACCTTTTTGATTGGCTGTAAGAATATCGAAATCTAGAAAATCAACATTAAAACATTCAAATGAAGAAGATGAAGTAAGAGTAAAAGAAGAATTACTCCGAATATTGGGAGATGGATCATGAGTC
This sequence comes from Adansonia madagascariensis, assembly GCA_038381835.1. Taxonomy (NCBI): domain Eukaryota; kingdom Viridiplantae; phylum Streptophyta; class Magnoliopsida; order Malvales; family Malvaceae; genus Adansonia; species Adansonia madagascariensis. The sequence goes on from JBBYHL010000004.1 coordinate 4,887,271, forward strand.
GGGGATTTTGATTGGTTTTGTGCTAAAGGAATAAATGGAGATGCAATATCCCATTTCGATCCCCTTCTAATATAAACCTAAAGCTCAAATTTAGGATTTTGTCTTCCTTTTTGTAGAAATTCTCCCCTGTTTTTGATGGCATAATGCTTGGATTTGTAAATTAGAGTTTTGTAATTTTCCATTATCTTGAACAATTTTTCCTTAGATTGTTTCTTAGAATAAATTGTCGGAACTAACTCACTTGAAACCATATTTGGTGTATGTTCCAAAGTATTCCAAAAATTGTCTTCACCTTTATCACCTTTCATAAACTCCCCCTGATGACGATTTTTGTCAAAGAATGGTTGATTTTCAAGAAATGAAACATCCATACTTGCATGAATTTTTTGGTGGAAGGATTGAAACAGTTAATACTTTTTTTATTTGGGGCATAACCAATAAAGACATTTTTCTACTTTTGGATCTACTTTGGTTTGATAAATATTGGGTATGTAAACAAATCATGTGCATCCAAACAAATCAGAGTGTAGGCGTACGTTGAGAAACTTTTTTTTTTGAAACAATTTAGAGGTGTATCATATTGTAAAACACAAGTTGGCATCCGATTGATTAAATGAGATGTAGTTAAAACAGCTTCACCCTACAAATATTGTGGAACACATAGAAATCATGATAATATGTGCTAGTTCTAGCGAATGCTTGTTTTTTATTTTGGAAATTCCATTTTATTAAGGCGTATCTATATAAGTGGATCGATGAATAACACTTTTTTCTTTTAAAAAAATTTACCGAACATGCATTAAAATACTCAGTTCCATTATCGGGGCTTAAAATAGAAATTTTTGTTTGAAACTGGTTTTCAGCCATGGCAAAAAATTCCTTGAAGCGTTGTTTAATCTCAGAATTTTTGTTTAGCAAATATAGCCAACATAGTCCAGTATGGCCATCAACGAAAGTCACAAACCATTTTTTTCCCAAAAGGTATTCACTCAGGAAGGTCCCCAAACATCACTATGAATTAAATGAAATGGTTTGATGCACGACAAGACTTTGATGAAAAGGGACGTGATGGTTCTTTGATAAATGGCAACTTTCATGGTGAAGAACTAAACAATCTACCCCTTTAAACAAAATAGATTTTGAAGTTGTACGACTAGGTCTTTGATTTTTTTTTTTATTACCGAAAGGAGTTTCATCGAAATGGTAAGAGTCTGTTTATCATCCTAGCGCTACCAATCACCCTCATTCTTTGGTGCTGAAAGATGCAGTAAGAACCATGGAAAACAAAACTACAATAAAGTCATTCGAAAGTTTACTAACAGGTAAGAGATTGCACGCGAGTTTCGGCACATGAAGAATAGATTGAAGAGTAATATTTTTTACAAATTTTGATTAGGCCTTTGCTTGCAATAGGGGAAAAACTAATTGCTACTATCCTATTTTTTTCAGTACCTGAGCAAGGAGAATAAGTACTAAACAAATTGGACTCTCTAGTCATATGGTCTGAAGCCTCTGAATCAATTGTCCAAGACCTAATAGCATAACTTTAGTAGTCAAATCACAAATTAGATTTTAAGGTCATTTCTCCTTTTTTCAACACTATTGGATTATAGTATTTTGTTTAAGATTTTATCTTTAAATTGTTAAAGAAAGAACTAAACTCCTTCAATACTGTTTGGTACATTATTCAAGAAGAGTTATGAAGGGATATGTACATTACAGTTAAGCTTCTCATGACCAGGGAAAGATTATACATACGCAAATCAATTAAAGTAAGCAGCCTTGGTATGTTTCTATCTTTTGTTTTTAGCTCTCATCGCTCTAGTATGGAACTATGAATTCTTTAATGGATTGGACATTATTTGATTAAGTCTTTCACCCCAAATGAGCAACTTCTTACTGTGCCTTTAGAATTGTCTCATATCCAGTTCCTTGGTGTGTCATAAAGTGGTTAATCTGTAGGATTTAGTGATGTTGGCATGCATTTGCTATAGGGAGGAGAGGGTAAATTCCCATTATGCAGACTTTTTCCTTTTTTTTCTCTTTGGTATTATGCATAGACTTAAATTGTTTCTTTTTGTAGAATAAAGCTCTGGTGGGGTTCAGCTAGTTTTAGCTTTCTAGGTATATCCATTTAACATCAATGATTCCAATTCCCATACCTTTTTTATTTTTGTTATTGCTTTTCTACCCCTACTGCAAGCACAAAATTTTTGTTTGTATAAACTGCGTAATAGTGTTGCCCAGGATTGAATTTGAAAAGATTTGGAGATGATACTGAATCCGATTTTTTAATAATCAAGACCAATTTCATGTGAATTATTGGTGAAATCCATTCTTGAATTGTACCTTCAAATTATTTCAAATTTATGTAATACTTTGACGTGGTTGCAGGCATTGGATACCTTCAACACGGCAATTGTTTCTCCTATTTATTATGCATTGTTCACCTCTTTCACAATTTTAGCGAGTGCAATAATGTTTAAGGTATCCTCCTCTCCTATTTATGCATGCATGGACCTGCAAAGTTTATAGAGAATCGGATTTTCTAATGTGTGGATTATCTATGAGCATTAATAGTAGAATTAATTCATACCCAACGCAATATGAAACACATTATTCCTTAGAAGTCATGTACATGGGATAGAGTTGGTGGGTGGGGGAGGTGTAAAATTAATGTTGGATACTTAGGTGGCTGAGGGATTCTCTAGGAATTTAAAGGACATGAAGATTTTTATTTATGCACTCCAACTAATTGCTCTGAGGTTAAACGTTGTACGATAAGCTTATGTTTTTTTCTTCCTTTTTTTGAGGCCTAAAAGGTATGGAAGGAATACAATCACAGATGCATTCACATATGTGCATGCATATAAGTATATTTGTATATCAACATATCCAATTATGTTCTAATTATCAAAGTATCCGCATGATTTTTTTAAGCAAACATAAGTGTTTCAGGCATGTACATGACATACCTAACACGACAACACTAAATTCTAGATATAGAGATATGGCTATGTTCACTTGTTTTTGTAATTTTAGGGTAGTAATCATCTTTGTTTAAGTATTATTCCTTATTCATATGCTTGCCAAAAAAAAAAAAAAAACATATATACTGACAATTATGTAAATGGATCCCTATTTTTTTTTTGTTTGGGTGAGTGGGGTGGGTGGATAAAATGCATTGATAAATTATATGAATTTTCATGTGATTGTTTATACAAGCATCAATGGACTGGACTCTCAGGTCCTTGAGACATATATTAACTCCTTTGTTTCTACATGTTCTTGTTATAGTTTTCTTTTCCCATTTTGTAGGACTACTCTGGTCAAAGTGCTAGCAGCATAGCATCCGAACTTTGTGGCTTCATAACAGTGTTATCTGGGACTGCTGTATTGCATAGTACAAGAGATCCAGAAACACCTCTTATAACAGGTATCTCTCATATGTGAATTGATGAGGAACTTGTTTTAAATTAGAGCACCTGGTTCCTAAATTTTAATGCATTCTATTTCCTAATTTGTTATGATATGGGAATTAGGGACAATTATTTGAATCTCGAAAACATATATTACCAGAAAAAGCTTAAAAGTGAGTTTATCTAATTATAGGTCCAAAGAGCAAGGAAATTTATTAAATTAAAAAAATTTTGAATATCTTTTTGAAAGGGAAAATGTGGGCTCATGCATATCGATATAAGCATAAAAATTTAATTAGAATTAAACTTACGCTGTGGAATTAAACAAAGAAACACTCAGATTTTCTCAGGATCTTAGGAAGAGATGTACATGTGATCAGATGGCAATTGTAAAAAAATAGATTTGCTAGAAATCATACCTACTTAGAGACTAGTAACTCTAAGTATGCAGATCCCTCCATGAACGCACCACGAGTTGATCACTACGATCACTTTTCGAGGCCAAAGGCAGCACAAATGTGTTACCTCTAACGGTGATCCACATAGATGCCTAATGGAACCTTCATGAGATCCGATGGTTCTCCCGTAGTAGTCAGAAGGTTTCTCAAGCCTTAATCGAAAGATATATAGCCAACAGGTTTAGATATGAAGTGATTCGGGAACAATTTCCATGCTTATTACGCTAAAGAGGAGAGAAAATAGCTTCGTAGGGAAGTAGTTTTTCAAAGATGCAGGCAAGCGAATCCAAAAATCTCAATTTATGATTTCGGTTGATTTCTTTAGGTTAGACAACTGATTTTCTATCTTTGTTGTGACCAAAAACACTTTTAGATTGTTGGAATACAAATTGACGCATAGATGGGCTTAGGAAAGCATAGGGGTTGGCCTAATAGCCTATTGGGAGATCTAGGATTCTCTGCGTAGGGTTTTTCGAAAGGCAACTCTCTCCTAATAAGACTTAATGTTGTATATATAGGCCTTATGGATTAGGTTTGCCGGCTTAATAAATGAACCAGACCTATTAAAAAAGCCCTGCAGGTGGTGCCAACTTAGAATGTTTCTTGGAGTCCAATTAAAACTATTTTAATTAGCTTATCCAAGATTGAGTAAAAATAATAACTTAATAATATTTTAGCCCAATAGGACACCAACGATGGTTGTTCCACGTGCAAAGCGCATGGCAAGCTTAACTCAGAGTAGTTCATAACTAAACTCTATTAACTCGATAATTAGGGTTTTTAGCCTAACCCCTTAATTTACATGTTAGATAATTTAGCTCATAATTGAATTCCTAACCTAAGTAAAACAATTTTACTTAATGTACATTTATTAAATAATTAATTAAGTAATTATCAAATAATTATTTATATTTTAAGTACAATTATTTGGCTTTATATAATATCTCTAAAACCATGTCTACAAATAAACATTGTCTTGATAAGACATTCTTTATTGCCAAATTAGAACATCAATAATTGGATTTCATAAATCTAATTTGCATCTTAAATTTTTATTAATTGAGCTTATATAATTAAGTCCTCCTCATTATATCTTTTATTTAATTAGGTCATAATTAAATCTCAGTTTTAATCTAATAGATCCATCTTATTGTGTGTGACCCATTAAGCTTCCATCATAACGGCATTAAATATAATTACCTGATTAAGTTATGTATATTTATAGACTAAGGTTGGCAGCAAGACATCATGGCTACCCGGTATGCAAGAAGAGTCAATATGACCTCTTAAGGAACCCTTTAGTAACCAGTTTCTCAATTTACTTCGGTCTTTCCACCAGATATCCCGGAAAGACCATGAGCAAGGTGCAGTGTCTACTCATGTATCAATCCATATTTGTTCTTGCAGCCTTCGTTTAACCTCGTGAATTCAGAGACAATTTCTCCTAAATTCATTTTGCGTTGGCCAACGACTTTATTAAGTTAACCAAAGCTAAGAACAAATAAGATATGTCTTCGATGTCACTTGGAATGGTGAATTCTCTCTGGATCACTTATCTATCTTCTTATGGTTCATGTCATACCTAAAACTACCCTACCATAAGCATCCATCTATTGTGGAGTCATTCGTGATGGAATCAAAGCATGATGCTCCTCATACAAGATGATTTTTTATCACAAGTCTGAGGACTAATATATATGAGTGGCATATGAGAACATATTCCATAGATGCTTGAGTGACTTATACCAAATGCAGTTCTCATACGGGCCTTGTTCAGTGAACTTGTTTCAAACCAAACACCCATATGCTATCCTCAAGTATTTCTATTCTTCAACTTCTATGAGATCAAAGAGTTGCATGCATCAAATGCATGGAGGCTTAGTATACGTTAGTCTTTGGACATTGTTAATGCCCTGTTTTAACAATATGATGACTAGGAATGTTTTAAGAAACACGGCTTTTATGCATAAGGATCTCATCATCGTAGCACATTACTAACTTGTGAAGCCATTGTGTTGCATGGGCTTGATCCAATTAGTGTTTGCATGAATGCCAAGTACACCACTAACATGAAGGAATAACTTGAATCACTAACTAAAGTGATTGGTTTGCGTTATTAACTCATATATGTCCCATCAAATCTGATTGGCTTTAGGGCATATAATAACACTTTTATGATTATTTATTATGAAAAACATAACTTAGCCACATAATGGCATTTCAAGAAAAAAAATACTTACCTAGATATTTTTGGGGAAAAAACTCTAAGACTCCCCTGAGGCCAAAAAAAAAAAAAAAAGAGAGAATACATAAGGTGAAAGTAATGATGCGATTTAGGCCTTGAGTCAGAATTTGAAGCCTTCAAGCTCTTAAACTCCAAGGAATGTATGGTTTGGGTTCGATTCCAAGCATCCTGATGCAGGGTAAGAATGAAAGGAATAGCAAAGAATAGAAAAAGAGTTGAAGTTGGACACAAAAGATAAATTAGAGTTCTAAAAGAATCCTCTTTGATTGAATACCAAAATAGAAAAGAATACATTACTCAAATGCCAACCCTTAATGGGTATTTATACTAGTTACTAAGTCTCTTACTCACATTAGATTTCTTATTCCTACTAATAAGTATCTTTAAAAGCATAGTAATTACCCTAAAGTGATAATTAAGATATCTTAAAAGAATAAGAATTATCCTAAGTGATAATAAAATTCTTAAAATATAAAACTTTATAGAAGTAAGCTAGAAGAAACAAAACTCTTATCCTAAACAATAGTCTAATTGAACCAGAATTCTTAAAGTAAAATTATAAACTTTATTCTAAACAGAATTTTAAATGAAATAAAATTGTTATTTGTTGATGCTCCTGCATCACATCCCTCCGTCTCCCAATTTATCAAAAAGAAAAAAAGCACACTTGAAAATATAAGTAAAATTCTGCCTTGTTACAAAATATATCTTGAACCAAAACCTCTAAAGACTTGGGAAACTGTAATAAGTATCAGCCTCAGGTTGAACCATCATTGTGCTGCTGCCAAAACAGTTATTTGAATTGCACACTCTCTTTTTCTCTCTCAAGTTCTTTCAAACATGGTGATGCCAGTGGTGGATCTTGACATTTAATTTTGAGGGTGCCAATTAATATTTTACTAAATCTAATTTTTTTTTTTCCAATAAAATTTATCTTGTTAGATACGCAAGCAGTATACTAGCAAAATGAAATAAGCTTTCAAAATTATAAGTTTTATCGATTCATTGGAAAAAAAAAAAAAACAAAAGAATTGTATAAAGAAGTATAATACATAAATTAAATAATCTTATATGTGATACTTCAAATGAATCATATTATTTAAAATTGCTAGAAAACTCTCTTAAAAAATATAAATATATCAATTCATGAATAATATATTATTATCAAAACAAGAAAAATAAAATAATAAAGTTGAAAGTTTTGAGTTTAGAAGTTAAGAGTATTTTTGTAATCTTTATAAAGTGGTCCCATTATGACTTTTGTGTTAATAGAAGTTGTATGGTAATAGGAGAAAACTGATGTAAGATAAAATTAAAAGTGAAAAATTATGTGAAAAAAATTTAATCAAGTTAAAAAAAAAAAAAAACCATGTTTGGTGCTTGATTTTGGAGTCTTTTCGATGAAGTTAGAAAGTCAATTGTAAAGATTTAATGAGTTATGATTAGTTAGTACACTATAGATAAGTAATAATGTGATTTTAACCATTTTAACTTGCAATGCATAAATAAAAAAAATCAAAGAAATAAACAAAATTAACAATGCTAATTTTAAATTTCATTTAAATTTATTTGATATATATTAGGGTCTAAGGGAATTTAAATTTTTGGGGAGGCCTAGCTTCGATAAGTAGCAGCCTCTTGGTGAAAGTTTGCACCTAATTTTTAAAAATATATTAGGCTTTCTCGCCATTCTATTGAAAATATTATAGGCTTTCAAATTTGACTAGCATGGTTATGGTGAAATTTATAATTGGACATGTGTAATCCATAAGGCTAACTCCTACCTTTCAAGTTTGGTTGTTCATCTTTTGAAATTCTGATAGGAAGAATCAAAAAGGGGAGGGAGAAGGGGGGGGGGGATTTCCTCCCCACTAATTGCTCCCCCACTAGGGGTGCAAACATACCAGCCCTCCAGTTTGTCACTAGAGGGTTGGGGGCCCAGTTCCTTGACCCCCTCTATTGTTCTAATTTCATTTATTTTTTAAATTTTCAAATTATTTTTATTAATTTTATTAATTAATAATTTTGTAATATAAATATAATTTTAATACATAGTTTATTATTTAATATAAATAAAATTTTAATAATTTATTATATATAGAGATTTTAATCTAATGTCTTTAATGGCCATTTTCCTTTCCCAATATAATTAACCTCATAGCCATGATTGCATTTGCATCCAAACACATTCTACTAATTTTAATCTCACCACTAAAGTAACCAAGTCACCGCTACCGCTGTTTTTAATCTCACCATAGCCAAACTCACCGCTCATCCAAATGGATCCTCAAATAGGTCAAATAGGGAATCATGAAACTCAACTTGTTAAGAACCTAGGTGATCTAGGAATGCTTGGAGGACTATTATATTTTTTTTTATATAAATTTATCTAAATTTTTGAGAGAACAACAAAAATGAATAAAGAAGAAAAGGAAAAAGAAAACATCTGTAAGCTTTACACCTAGGGTTCTTTGATTACATCTCACTTTCAAAAAGAAAGAAAGCTTAGTGTGACGCAGAGCATTTCTAGGCGTCACGCTTGAAGTTGATTGCATCACGCAACTAATCCTACAGGAATTAGAACTCCCAATCCCAAGTAGGATTTTAAAGAAAAATAACATACTTTGTCACTTAAAAAGACAGCTTAATCGCTGAAAGAGAATCGAACTAAGATACTAAACTATAGCATAAGTGTAAAATACTAACTATTATAGTAGATCTATAATATATTATAGTAAAGCTCTTAATGCTACAATGTTAAGAAAAAGTAAGCGACTCCTTCAATCGGCTTTTTTTTTAATCCTTCATAATTAGAAAGCACTTAATAGGAAGCATTGGCAAAGATTTGCAATACGGCTATGACACTGTGACACAAGAATTTCTAAAAATTAGGACACAGGTATGGCAGGACACAATAATGAAAAATATTTTTTTACATGATAATATACAATAAAAATTTAGAATTGATACTATTAAATTAAATATTGCCATGCAAATAGCTTTTTTAAAACTATTGAATCTAAAAACTTGAACTTTAAAAATCCCATTAGAAGCAAACTGCTCGTTGTTGATTCCATATTTGGTAGAAAAATGCAAAAAAGAAGGAAAAAAAAAAAAAGAACTTTCATTGCATGTCTAGGGATGTCCAACTGTGGCCCAACGTGTTTAGTTATATCTTGACCATGTTTTGACTCTGTCCATTTTTTTTTTTTTTTAATGTGTTCAACATATATTTTGTTGTGTCAGAGCTTTGTTTGTGTGGGACAAATGTCCGACACTTGGACACTTCCCTAACATAACTGTTTGTGCTTCATATCTAGTTCACAATCATACTTGGAACCTATTCCTTCTTCCTTTTGTTACATGGTTGTGGCATTTGTAATTTTGATTCTCAACTATTTGTCCCAGTCCTTCGTGCTTATTTTCTATATGTTGTAAGTGAAATTTTGAAGCCTGGTAGAGTGTGGTTCTTGAGTCTAATAGATTGATCTCATATTAGTTCATTTATGACTGAATCTTTTCCATCATATTATGGCTTGTGATTCGAACACCAAATTTTCTGATGGAAAACTAAAACTGGTTTTGTATATGACAAAGTAATTAGTTAAATTAAGACAATAATAACAAAAATTGAAAAAAAAAAAAAAAACACTTTGGGAGAAACTAGAAACTTTTGTGGAGATATCACAATTAATACGGCATTCACTAAAAACTCCCTTCAAAAGAAAGATTACATGCCTTTTTATAGAATTCTTAAGAAGGCAAGTTTTTGTAGTTACAACTGAGGAGGTGATAGTTAAACTCCCTCATTTACAGTACTAAATAATGAAGTGACACAAAAGAGAATTTTTAATCCTTATTAGATTGTTTATGGAATTGGTATTGCTTCACAATTTCCTACCCTTTTTTAGCTCAATAAAAGACAGAAAACACAAATAAGGAACATGACTTTAGTGTCTAATTATGGAATGAGTTTAAAGAAGCAAAATACGAAAAATTAAGGTTAGAATCAGATAGAATTCTTAAGAAAAGATATAAGGGGCATGGATGTAATCCTGCCTGACATATTGCAAAACCTTGCATCAGTCTTGCTAATGACTGGAGTCAAGAACGATGCAATATTCTGTTCCTTTTTCATTTGCCCTAGCTTACAAAGTCTCCTTGTTTATGTGGTGCACATTGTCCTCGCATTTCCAAAGATAACTAGAATGAGCTTTTAG
>JBBYHL010000004.1:4923407-4957446 GCA_038381835.1 Adansonia madagascariensis
GTGTGCCTACTCATATTTCTTAGTTTCTGAATCTGATGCTATGTTGATCATTTTCTTTTCGAGATTTATATATTAATCTTTCTTTTTCGGTATTTACCGTTACCAATAATAACCAATTTTGTTATCGTGCATTTGTCTAGGCTGGTTTTCAGAAGTTCAAGTTCTGCAATGGACTGGGTCCTGAGAAACAAATACTTCCATCTAATTTCTCGTGGAGTCGAACGTGATGGTTGGAGATTTGTCCTTCTTGCACGTTTCTCTCCCATCCCTTCCTATGTCATAAATTATGCTCTAGCTGCCACAAAAGTTGGATTTGTAGTGGATTTTCTGCTCCCTACCGTTATTGGGTCTGTCCCAATGATATTGCAGAACACTTCCATTGGCAGCCTTGCCGGTGCTGCTGTTGCGTCAGCATCCGGCTCACAGAAGTCAATGGTTTGGTCTTATATATTGCCTTCACTTGGGATTGTATCAAGCATTCTTATTTCTTTGAAGATCAAAAAGTATTCTACTGATATTACATTGGCCGAATCTTCTTCCGGCGATCACATTAAACACTGAATAATGTTGACTCATAGCAAACCTCTAATAGTATATTAGGAATCAATTACCTGAAGAAAAGCCAATAATAGCTAATATAGTACCACTACTTTTTTTTTTTTTTTTTGTCTGTCTTCTCTCAAGTCGTTGGCTTTTAGCCAGGTGATTCTAGTTATTATTGTGTGATATCTCCTTGAAGGTTCAGACTCTAGTGCATTTTCATCTTTATTTTTTTATTTTATTTCCTTGAAACACTCTGGAACTACCAAATTTCTCAGAAACTTTGGAACTAACAAATTTCTCAGAAACTTGATGAAGGATTCAGCAGCATTGGTAAATGAAGAATCGCTGGTTTTGGTGATGCAATAATGTCCACGGAGGGCACTTATTAAAACGTTACAAGTTTCACTACGTTTATACCTATTCATGAATGCTTGTCATTTGAAATCTTAAAAATAAATAAAAAATCATCTCATTTGGCTAAAGAAAACTGAGCTATGCGTGCAGGCATCTTTACCCACATTAGAAAGATGGGGGAAGAAAGACCAAAGGCAACTCAATATTCATATGTTGCCTCCCATGAATCCACAATTAAATCCCTCTTCCTGCGCCAAGTCATTTAGGCAGCCTGATAACTACTTTCAATGCTACCCAAAATTAATCAAATTAAAGAAAACTACTTTTCAAAAACTTGGTTTGAGAGACCCGAAGCCTTTACTAAGCAACACATCAATCAATACTTGATTATCTCCAAAAATTTGATATGTAATTTGCATGTAACCAAAAGGAAACTAAAGGCTTCAACATCGCTTGCTGAGTTTTACACACCTATCATCATATGTCGTGGGAAGACTTACCTAGAAACAACTCGCTCGGTCCTTTTGTTCACTTGAAGCAAATCATGGCTCATATGTAATATATAAGCATAAGAAATATGTCAAAGAATAAGGCCGTGAAATTTAAACATAGAATCGCCATGATTTTCTGTAGGATCTCATAGGTTCTCGGATTTACATGCAAAGGTTAACAAATTGCAAGCATAAGTTGAGAGTGATCTACTTAGATACCATAATCTTAAGTTGCCATTCTTTATCATGAACACACGTACACCTCTAACATACCAATAGGATTGTCACCTCTAAGTTCCAAAAGATCACAAGAAGAACAATTGTCCTTCCTCCAAAGGTTGTCCACATGAATAGTTAATAAAACCTTCTCCAAGGTATGATGGCTCACTTATACTAGCAAGTTGATCCTCGGATCACAACCAGAAGGTATTTTCTTATGGTTTTAGTCAATGTCAAGATCACATATTTTATTGGTGATGTGACGTAAACACAAAAGTTAAGGAAAACAGGTTATAGTAGGAAGAATAGGCTCTTAAGACATGGTGACTTGGTGTTTTCTCAAAGAAAGAAAGCTCATGTTGTAAAGATCTTTCTCTTAATGAAAAATCAGAATGCCATGAGTATTTTTAGCAATTAGGCATGAAGGCTGCATCACCAATATATCATATATATCGGAGCAATAATCCTAGCTCTCTAAAGATATCTTAGCCAACCATTATTCTTGCTTGGTGTGCATGTTTTCTCAGCAATCCACTTAAAGCTTTAGTCTTGGGCTTCTAATAGACCTATTGTTCCATGTCACTAATAATTACATTGTGCTTGGTTGCCATTCCCACTTATTCCATAAGGCACGATAGTGCCTTTGTTTGGTTAGGCTAAGTTTGTTGAATAGCCATTTTTGGGTAGGCCTTCCTCATTGCTCTTACAATAAAATATGGCAAATTTCTTTTTTGGCAAATTCACTCTTTCATAAAACAACTCAGAGGAAGTAAAAAAAATATCAAAGGAAAACTAGTGTTAGCATCATCACCAAAAGGGAAACTAACACAAAAGGCAAAGACAATAGAAAATTTGGGAAAAAGCTTTCTCTTTCTTTGGGTTAAGGCAATTACATAGCGATTTAGAGCTTTGAATTTTATGAGGAGTGTCTTAATGTGCCGAATGCAAATTTGGCTTGCAAGACTTAGGTCCATAAGGTTTTTTTTATATTGGGATAAGACTTAATTATCTGATTGAGTCACTCATCTGACTTAACCCTAATTAGCCATTATGAAATAGCTAATTAAACTAGAGTTACTGCTAATCTATCTTGGCTAGGGGAGATTGGTCACCTACTAGAGTTTAACTTTTGAGAGTTACAAAACCCTAAAAAACTCAAAATTTTGCCTAAAAACCACATATTCATGTGAAAATGGTTTAAGAATTGGTTACACGCGAGGAGAGACGAACACCTTTGTGACATCCATAAATTGATACCTCTTAATTACATGTTATCCTAAACCTTAATAAAATTGATTTTAATTTTTCAGTATTTAATTAAAATTCTCATATTTTGAAATTATAGAAAATTAATGCCATTAATCCAATTAAAAGTAAATCAGATTTTGGTTGATTTTCAAAATTAAAATATTTTTGTACCCTTTCGAAAACCTAGTAGAGTACCAAAGTTTATTTTTTGAAAAAATTCAATAATTTTGATTTATTTATTTAAAGAGGGTTTTCCTTTGTTTAAAATAATTGATATTAATATCATTATTGCAATTAAAAGTAAATCAGATTTTAATCAATTTTGAAAATTAAAATATTTTGTTCGTAACCCTTTAGAAAACCTGGAGGAATAAAAAAGTTTTATTTTTTGAAAAAATTTGAAAATTTTGATTTTCTTACTTAATAAGGGTGTTCTTTTAAAAGACCTTCCTTATACTAGAAGATATCTATGGACTACTTTAACTTGGAGATATTGCCTTGGATTTTATTAAAAAAAATTGTATTGTAATTAATGAAAATATATGCTTGATTTTTAATATAATATCACCTAATTGACTCTAACGAACATGTATCAAGATAAAAATACCTACATGACCCTATAGGCTCGAGTTTGGTCAATTTGACATGAGTAAAAAACTAACCTTAAAAAACTCGATGTTGGTTAGTTTTGACAAAAAATACAAAATTAACCCCTAAAAAACTTAGTTTAACCAATTTTAATTGAAGGTAAAAAACTAACCCTAAAAAACTCTCTTTTCGTCAATTTTGACAAAAGTATAAAACTAACCCTAAAAGAGTTTATTTTGATGAAAGGTACAAAATAGCCCTAAATATTCAGTTTTCTTATGAAATTTAGTAAAATAATCATAATGAAAATATATTATGTGAAATTACCCACATGGTCCTAAAATGATGAAAATTTCTAAAATAACCCTCGGTTATGTGAAATAACTAATGAACCTAAAATGATAGAATTTGCTAATATGACCTTAGACTATGTAAAACAACCTACTTGGCCCTAAAATGCATGGAAATTTTTAGAAAGATCCTAGATTATGTGACATAACCTAAATAGATAAATGGTCATTAGTATGCATGAAAACACTTTGGGAAAATTGCAAAAGGCCCTTAATATGCATGAAACATCTTGGGAAATCACAAAAAGACTCCCTAGCTTCAGCAAACTTTTGAAATATGCCTAAAAATTATTTTTCCTTCAACAAAAATAAAAACAAAATTGACATATTTAGACTATAGAACTTTAATCTTGCCTTAAAAGTGTATTATATCAGCCATTTTAAAGTTGAAGGCTATTAGTTAATACTAATTATTTCATAATTTGAAATATTTAAGTCATGAAATGAAGCTTTTGCTCAAGCTTTGGCACTACAAGGTCAAAGACCTTAATTTGAACCAATCACCTAAACCTTAAAATTTAGGATCATCAAGCTTATAAAGCCTTTCAAGAACAAAATCATAAAGCACAAAAGCAACACAACATCAACATCGACATATATTTTTAAACATGAAACTTTCACCAACAAAAGGATAAATCATATTTTTGTTTCAGCATATATAAATTTTTATTTAAAGCTATTTAAAAAAGAACTGAGAAAAAACTATTACCACTTGGAAATTAAGTTGCCACAATAATGTTAACATAAACATAATAACAAAATAAAAACATAAAAGAGATCTACCTCAAAAAAAATCCTCTCCTATCTTTTTTTTCTTCCTTTGTTTCTCTCTTTTTTGGTTGATAAAAATTGTGAACCAAAAAGCCAAAAATGACCTTCAACAATCAGCTAAGGGGTTAAGTTATCCCAATATTCTTGGGCTGATTCTTTCCCCGACATTTCCATGAAAAAAAAATTTTTGTGCCTTTCATATTTTTTGATGAATTTGGTTAGCAAGTTATCCCATACTTTAATCGCCAATTTAGGGTAAGGAAATGGCTCCCTTTAGTTCATAATTACCATGTATGGCCCAATGGGTAAGGTCTCCTAAAATAGCTTTCATAATTCCATGCATGATGGATGATTTGGCATTAACTTAAATTAGCATCGTGGTATTCATGGTATTTAAAAAATAAAATAAAGCCCCATTGGTTGAAAAAGCCTAATTCCAATCCTTTTAGTTTCCAACATGAATGAAAAGTTTATCTTAATTAGAAAAAAGTTTAGTTGAATCCTCATGGTTTTAGTTAAAGAGAAAAAAAAATAAACAATTAAAAACCCTATATATTTTAATTTTAAAGAAAAATGTTTTACATGGCTAGCATATAACCCAAGTTCATTTGAAGTAATCAAGAAGGCAAAATGCTATAAAAAACTAAGTGATAAGATTCATATTGCCTAGTTTTTTCATGTAATATTGATACTTTAATAAAAAAATATCGATACATTTCATTATGGAAATGAATTTTCTAGAAGAGGTATTGATACTTTAGACAAAGTATCGATACTTCAACCCTAAATATTGATACTCTAAGCAAAAGTATTGATACTTAAGGCTACCATTACCTAGAAAATTATAAAATTCTCAATGTATCGATACATAGTATTGATACCTCCCTTTGACTTTTGAAGATATGACTTTTGGAAGTAAAAGTATTAATACATATAGGTCCTGTATTGGCACACCAACATAATTTGCATGAAAATTTCCTATTTTGGCTTCTTAAACAATTTCTTTTGTTTAACTTGGTTCTTAAGTATCTTGAGCCTTCTAATTAGACCTTTAAACCTTAAAATTCCATGAATGAAAGGGAAATGCATTCTATCATAGGCCATGGGTCGAGTACAGCTCGCTCAAAAAAAGGCCTGATAGAATCAAGTGTCTCCAAGTAGGAAAAGCACAAGAAGATGAAAAAACATATAAAAAAAATCTATGGCACTTGAAGTCACAAAGAAGGTAAAAAAAAGTGGAAAATGGTGGCCAAACTTTGTAGATTTACGCTTATTTGAATATTTTTGAAAGAAAATATGTAGAGAATAAGAAAAAATAGATTAAAAGGAATATTTTGGTGAAAAATGGTAAGATTCTAGGTTTGACAATGGCCAACTACTGTAGTAGCAATTGTTGGGGATTGTAAACAAGAAATTTGTTTTGTAGATGTCGCCATGTGCTCGCTTTTAAAACTTTCGACCATCCAAAGGGCTTAACACGTGCGACTTAATAATTATATGATAGTAGTTGTGGTCAAGCCTTTGAGTTATCCCATGATTGAAATTTGGATTAGGCATAGTAATACGAAGGAGAGAGAGACCGTCAGGTGAATCGCATCTAACTAGTCTTGGATGGCCACCACAAAGTGGCCATAAACTTGGAGTCGCCATCAATCATTTTAGGCTAGGTAGCATCGGATGCCATTGAAACAATATTCTAAGCCACGAAACTTGAAACATCGATTTCAAGGTTTACAAAGTCCAGTGATTCATTGGTTGGGTTTAGGAGCTAGTTACGCGTGAGGAAGGATTAGTACCCCTACGACACTTGAAATTGATACCCACTAACTATGTCTTGCTTTGATTTTGGCTCAGTTAATTCCATTTGGTCATTATTTAGATATAATTCCCTTTTATGCATGGAGTTTTGGTGGAAAATGTAAATCCGAGTTTTGAAAGAAAATTTATATCGCCTATGAGCTGCAGAGGTATGAGGAGCATAAGCATTTTTTATGAAAATAGTTTCTGGATTAAATTTTGAAAATTTGGATATTTCATATAAGGCACTGGAAAGATACTGATATCTAACAATTCCTTGCAAATGGTTTTTGAAAATGAGTTTTAGATTAGAATTTAGCTAATCACTACAAAAAAAAAGTGTTAGTAAGATGAAAAAGAAAATAATAATATCATAAACAAACAATTACGAACAAAAAAGCATAAAAAAAGGGACTATCGGTATGTATCTCATAATTGTCTTTGATTATTAAATAATAACTGGGATGAAAATTTGGAGACGGGTTTGTACTCGATGGTAATTTGCAAGATAAAACATAATTTCGTCAAAACAATCTGAGGCATTCGGAAGAGAGAAAATTTTTATATTTTTTAAACTAAAAGCGAGGTTAGAGTATCCCCTCGGAGAGGTAGGGTTAGAGTATCCCAAAGATAAAGTTATGAAACTAATTAGGAATAAAGAGAAAATTCAAGTTTTTTTATGAAAAATGAGGTTGGAGTATCCCCTCGGAGTAGTGGGGTTGGAGTATCCCTAAAGATGAAAATTTTTGTGATTTAAGAAAATAATTAGGAAACTCGAATAAATTCGAGAAAAAAAATTCGAGTTTTTTTTGTGAAAAATGGGGTTGAAGTATCCCCTCGATGAAGTAGGTTACAGTATCCCCAAAGATGAAAATTTTTGATGATTTAAAAAAATAATTAAGAATCTCAAATAAATCTGAGAGAGAAAATTCAAGTTTTTTTTGTGAAAA
This sequence comes from Adansonia madagascariensis, assembly GCA_038381835.1. Lineage (NCBI taxonomy): Eukaryota > Viridiplantae > Streptophyta > Magnoliopsida > Malvales > Malvaceae > Adansonia > Adansonia madagascariensis. Next base: position 4,930,719 of record JBBYHL010000004.1, read on the forward strand.
ATGGGGTTAGGGTATCCTTCAATGTAATGGGGTTGGAGTATCCCAAAAATGAAAATTTTTGATGATTTAAGAAAATAATTAGGTATTTTAAATAAATTTCAGAGAAAAAATTCAAGTTTTTTCATGAAAAATAGGGTTGGAGTATCCTCTCAGAGTAGTGAGGTTGCAGTATCCCCAAAGATGAAAATTCTTGGATGTTTTAAAAGATAGTTTTTTTTTAGAAAAAAGATTTTGAAAATAGGAAATCAAAGATTTGTATAAAGTATATTTATTTCTTAAGCCTTGATCCAAGCCTAAAGGGTTTGCATACTAAGGAAACCAATCGGATTCATTTTGAGACATATAAGGGCATTTCCAAAATTAGGCTTAAAAGAAGGGACTGTATCACATTGTCTCCTTTCCCAAATTTATTTCGGGTGCAACTTAAGGCTTAAAGGGGTAAGTGAGGCATCGTTGGAAAGATAAATCGATGAAGACAAATATAAAAATATTTTAAAAATCCTAGAGTATAAGTATCTAGCCAGAATTAATTTTTGGACTTAGGCTTGTTTCGACATTAGTAGCATATATAAGGGAAATGACATGATGTATTTTGAAAAATCATTTCAGACTTATTCGAAATGATTAAATTAGAAACAATACCTTTTCAGAGATAAAATTTTGTAAACTTTTAGAAAAAATATTTAAAAATTTCAAAAAAAATTTTTGATGGGCCAAAATTGCCCAAATAGAATATAGTATTCTGGTCCTAGGGGTTTTTGACAACAAAGGTTTAAAAAATCATAACTTCCTCATCCGTAATGATCCAAGGGCGAATAGGACATAATTGGAAAGGTATTTTGATGCCCTTTAAGGGAAAAATATCATTAAATTCTAAAATAGTCATTTATGGTTAGAACATAATTTTTCAAATTCGAACTACAATGTTGCCAAAGCAAAAATAAGGGAGTTATTTGTTATTTTCAATTTTTTCAAGGATAGATTCGAGTCTAGGACATCTGAATGTTTGTAACAGAAAGGGACCAATAACATGGGCATCAAAATTCATTCCATAAACCAGAGTAGTTTGGGACGATGAAGCAACCTATTGACCATGTCATTAAAGAGGGTATTAGACTCAAGATCAAGGCTTAATACTTTAAGAAAAGGAAATAACATTTTATTTCCATGAATCTAGACGTGGAAGTTTAGTTTTTCCCCAATATTGGAGGACTAATTTAATTAAAACATTAAATCTATGGTAGTCCCCGTTATTTGAAAGCAACATAGACTTAACTTGGAGTTTTTTGAAAAATCAAATTTTTTATAACAAACAAGCATGCATTTTGATAAACAAATCATGAATAAAGTACAAAGATGCAAAAGATAAATAAGTAATACACATGCAAACACACAAAGATGACATTTTGATGTGGAAAAGCTAAAAAAATGCAAGGAGATGACAAATAAGATGCATGGAAGTGACATGAATATATTTAAGTGAAGAAAAGCATGCTGGAATTTTTGAGATAGCATTTTTATGTCATGAGAGTTCTTAAAATGCCAAAAAATGCACGAACATACTCAATGCATGTTAGGAAGAACATTCAAGGATGTGTTAAACATGTGAAAATAGATGAAATATGATAGAAAATGCATGAATAAGGGACTGTTTGATGACAAAATGAAATAGTAGAAGTTTAGCCTACCAAGCAATATCAAAGCATCAAAAGAACATTAAAATCCTAAGAGTACCACAACTAAGGCCACAATAATGAATGGGAGCCCTATGATGTTTACGGTAGCATAAATGGTTTACTGAAATGAAGCAGATGATAAAAACAGAAAAATATATGGAACAAGGAAGAGAAAATATACCAAAAAAACTTAAACTTTCCTCTCTACTTGAAATAGCGACTTTGAGCTCAGGTTTTTTTCCTTTTTTTACTATTATTTAGCAAGAAAATGATGAAAGAAAAAAGCTTTTTGTTAATATTGTTGATGGTGAGGAGTTTTAGGGATAAAAGTTAGTGAAAGGTTTTTTTGGTAGTGGTTTTGAGGAATTATGAGAATGAGTATGGAGGTCCATATAATAGTGTTTTGGGAAAGTTTTCGATTGGACATTGCTAGAGGCATTTTTTTTAAGGTGGTTGGAAGTGAGTCCCTTCTCTGAGCCAGCTTTGGTCCCTAATTAAATTCAATTCTTAGCCAATGCTTTTAAGAGATAAAGCAAGGGCATCTTTGATATTTCATGCATGTACTAGCAGATAATTCTAGGTCCTATGCTCAACTGGTCTCCTTTTCATTAGTTCTGCCATGCAGAGTGGTGGTGCAGAAAGGCTAAAGTAACATGCAACTGGAGACAAGTCAGGCACGCCCTTTGACAAACCATATATTTCATGAGAATGTCCCTTGTCATTGGCTATTTAGGCTTTAAAAAATTATTTAAATCTAATCACAAGCCAACTGAGGTTTGGTATGAATTATGATGATTTTTGGTGTAAAAATCATGTTTGAATTGAGTTTTTGGTGTAAAAACTAGGCAAAAATGCTTTTGTGTATTGATAAAACATTCTATATTGATACACAAGGCAATGTTTACCTATAAGTATCGATACAATGAGGTATGTATCGATACTAAAAGTAAAAAATTGTTTCTAGTTTCAAGACTTAAAGGCCTAAATCGATACTTCATAGATTTGGATCGAGTATTCATGCTTGTTATTGATATGTTTTGCCAAAAATCATAACTTCAGTTATTGCCAAGGTTTGTATCGATACAAACATGCCAGGTATCGATGCCACACCTTAAATATCAATGCCAAACCCTTTTGTATCGATACTACATGTGAAAATCAAATTTTTGGCAACATAAAGGCCTTATATCAATACTTATGCACCAATATAACTTGCACATGCCTTAGGCTCTTTGAATACCTCACCTTGGTCACAAACAGTGGGATAGTTATCTATGTACTCATCTAAATAACTCTGGTGGCTCCTCAAACAGTGACTTTTAATGCCTTATTTTTACATTTTTCTTTAATACGACCTATAAGCATTTCTAACCTTCCCCAAAAATTTTTTTCAATAGTGCTAAGTAACATAGCACCTGACGATCATCCCTAGTTCATTTAATTATTTTTTGAGTCTATGATCTTTCAATTAAATCCTGGGATGCCAAAAGTTAGCTCAGACATAAGGTGTTAATAGCTACCTTTCTTTGGCCGTTGCTCAGTCTTAGGAATAGGACAAAGACAAATAGACACCATTTTGTTTAGGTAGGATGATGGTTCTGTGTGCCTACAGAAAAATAGAGATTTAGTTGGTGCTATGTTGAAACCGACTGAGTATATTGGTAATGATTCTAATAGAAAATTTTAGTGAGTTTTGTAGGTTAGGACCTCACTACTAGGTTGTTTCTTAGATTTGATCCCCAAATAGGTGCCACCAGTTTGTTTGGGCTTTAACTCGATAGGCGTCTAGATTTTTATAAACTGAGATACATTGTATCCTGGGTTTTACCCTCTAGACAGATGTCACCAGCTTATATGGTCTTTGACTAGATAGGCATCCAACTTTTTATAGACTGAAGTAGGTTGCTTCATGGGTTTAACTCTCTAAACAAATGCCACTAGCTTGTGTGGGCTTTGACTCGATAGGCATCTAGCTCTTTATGGACTAAGGTAGGTTGTTTCCTAGGTTTAACTTTCAGACAGGTGCCACTAGCTTATGTGGGCTTTGACTAGATAGGCGTCCAGCTCTTTGTGTATTGAAGTAAGTTGTTACATAGGTTTAACTCCCAAATAGATGCCACTTGTGTGGGCTTTGACTCATTAGGCATTCAGCTTTTTGTGGACTGAGGTAGTTTGTTTCCTCAATTTGATCCTCAAATAGGTGCAACAAGCTTTTGTGGGCTTTAACTTGATAGGCATCTAGCTTTATGTGGACCAAGGTAGGTTGTTTCATAGGTTTAACCCCCTAAACAGGTGAGACCAGCTTACGTAGGCTTTGCCTCAAGAGGCATCCAACTCTTTGTATATTGAGGTAAGTTGTTTTTCGGGTTTGACTCTCTAAATAGGTGCCACCAGCTTGTATGGGCTTTAACTCAATAAGTGTCTAGCTATTTATGGACTAAGGTAGGTTGTTTTATAAGTTTGACCACCAAACAGGTACCACCAGCTTAGTGGGCTTTGATTCAATAGGCTTCCAGCTTTTTGTAGAATGAGGTAGGATTTTTCTTACGTTTGACCCCCCAAACAGGTGCCATCAATTTGTGTAGGCATTGACCCAATAGGCGTCCAGCTCTTTGTGGACTAAGGTAGGTTATTTCCTAGGTTTGACTCCCCCAAATAGGTTCTACCAACTTGTATAGCTTTGAATTGATAGGTTTCAAGCTCTTTGTGGATTGAGGTTAGTTGTTTCTTGGGTTTGACCCCCTAGACAAGTGCCACCAACTTGTATCAGCTTTGACTAATAGGTTTTCAGCTCTTTGTAGACTGAGGTAGGTTGTTTCTTGGGTTTAAAACCTCAAACAAGTGCCGCCAGCTTGCGTAGGCTTTGACTCAATAGGCATCCAGCTCTCTGTGGACTGAGGTAGGTTATTTCCTAGGTTTGAATCCCTAAACAAGTTTGATCCCTTAAATAAGTGCCATCAGCTTGTATGGCTTTAAATCAATAGGCATCTAGCTCTTTATGGATTAAGGTCAGTTGTTTCCTGGGTTTGACGCACTAAACAAGTGCCTCTAGCTTGTGTGGGCTTTGAGTCGATAGGCGTCCAACTCTTTATGGACTAAAGTAGGCTATTTCCTATGTTTTACCCCTCCGATAAGTGCCACCAATATGTACGGGCTTTGACCCGATAGGCATTTAAATCTTTGTGGACTAAAAAAAAGTGAGCTGAGACATATTTTCTTGGATAATTTCAATGAGCTTGTAAGGTCACAGATATTTACCTAGGGCCTTTCTAGGTTTTTTGAAACAAGAAATAGTACCTTAGGTTTCCCACCAAATTAAGTTTTATATGTAGAAACTAGTATTTGAAGGACGTTGAATGCTGCATCAAGCATAAATATGCAAATGCATGCTTAATATGATGCAAGAGTGATGATTTTAAAATATAATTGGGTGATCAATTTTGGCTTTCTTCAGTTGTTTACTCTTCAATGTGTTCGATAAGGTGATCTCTTGCCATGGGATTAGCCAACCTTATTCTAGATTTTAGAGATTTTAAATGTAAAGGTTGTTTATTAAAGATAAGGATGGCTTATGATTGTAGATGTGATCTTAGGTTTAAATGGCACATGATTGGAGACATTTGTTGCATTAAGTTTACTGACAAGTATGAGGGGTTTTTTTTCATCGATTCTGATTCAAAGGGTGTTTTTGGCAGTCTAGGTGGATTGTTCTAAGTTTCAATTGAAGATGACAGTTTAAAAGGAACTTTGGCCCCTTGTCTTTAGGCTGGGGTTTACTGGGAGAAAGTTTTGAGCACATTTTTAAAATGCAGAGCTCTATGGGTTAGATCGATGGTGACCTCCAAGGTTTATTCTTGGTCTTTAAACATGGAACAAAAATTCTTGCAAAGTTTTTATCTTTCCAAGTAATGCTAGGAAATCCTATTATCAGTTTGATTCATTTATCAAGCATTATCAATTAAATGATAAGCATGATGCAACATGGGATGCAGGAGTTAAAAGGATTTTCCAAGAAATCAGGTGATTGCATTTCATTTAAAAGAAAGAAAGCACCGATTATGACAAATTATAGGATCAAAAAATGTTTTTACTTATAAAATAATTCTGAGGGGTTTTTTTTGCCACTTAGCCCTTGATGCTGATGACATGAGTCTTCCATTAGGTGTCTTTAGAAACCTTTCTCAAGCAATTAATCCTTTTGGTATTGGCTGACTCACAAGTCTTTAGATTGCCCTATGGTGGGATAGAGGCCTTTAGTTATGTAGTTTGCATTTTTCAGGTGCAAGTAAAGATGAGATTTGGTGGGGTAGGTTGGCATAGAATAGGTGAATTAGGTTATGATTTGGTGTCTTAATCAGGGTTATGAATATAGGGTAAATTGGTTCTTCACTTGGTTTGAGTAAGTAACTCTAGTCACTTATGTAACCATTTTTGGTTTTCAACCTAAGCTAGCCCCTTTTTTAAGAGTGGAAGAATAAGGAGAAATATGATGCCATTTTGGGTTTTTATCCCAAAATCCTTTCAGGCATAGTATATCTTGATAGAATTAGAGTTCACAGGTTGGTTAGGTCACTATCATCCATTTTGATTAAGATTAGGGCTTTTTTAGAAAATACATGTTTCACCATATATGTCCCTTCCTTATTTAGGGTCCATTTTCCTTGAGCATCTTTATGGATGGGGAGAATTTGTTTGAGTACAAAGTCACCTTCATAAAATTGATGAGGATTGGACTTTTTTGTCATAGGCTTTTGTCATGTGCTTTTGATACATCTACCCATGATAGATGGCTTTCATTTTTTTTCTCTTCAATGTGATTGAGCTGTTCATATTTGTTCTTGACCCATTCAGCCTTTTCAAGTTATGATTCCATCAAGACTCTGAGTGAAGGGATTTCGACCTTAATAGGTAGGGTAGCCTCTATGCCGTAGATTAATAAGAATAGGGTAGCACCCATAGAAGTTTGTACTGTTGTGCGATAGGCTTGCAATGCAAAGGCAACTTTTCATGCTAATCTTTGTACATTTTAGCCATCTTTTGGATTATCTTCTTGATATTCTTGTTGGCTGCTTCAATTGCCTAGCTCATTTTTAGATAATATGGGACAAAATTAAGATGTGAATCTTGAACTGAGAACAGACTACTTGCATCATTTTGTTTTTAGGTTGAATGCATTATCAGTAATGATCTATTCAGAAAGACCATATCTACAAATGATATCCTGTTTCACAAATTTGCATACAATAGATCTGGTGACATTAGCATAGGAAGCTACCTCTACCCACTTGGTGAGATAATCTATAGCGACCAAAGTTAAATAGTGCCCATTAGAAGCCTTAGGGGTAATCGGTCTGACCATGTCCATGCCTCATATGTAAAAAGGCCACATGGCTATCATAACATTTAAAAGTATCAGTAAGACATGGATTTTGTCTGCGTAGATGCATTTGAGGCACTTTCGAGCATAGTCGATATAATTTTTTTTTAAGAGTCAACCAATAATACCCTGATCATATGACTTGTTTTGCCATTCGATGTCGATTAGCATGTGTACCGTGAATTCTTTCATGGACTTCTTCGAGGATTCTTTTGGCTTTAAAGGCTTGTATGCTTTGGAGTAGTACCTGATGCTAACATTTTTTATACAAAATTTTACCATCCAAAATAAAGCTCATAGCTATTTTTTGGATAGTTCTTTTATCTATTTTAGTAGTGCCTTTTAGGTGTTGCTGACCCTTGATGTACTGAAGGATGTCATGATACCATGGCAGGCCATCTTTCTCTCTTTTGACATTTTAACAATGTGCTAAAGTTGAGTAGATGCTCATTTGAATGAGAGTAACGCCTGATTCTCGATTAACATTGAACATTAACGACAAGGTGGCCAAGGCATCAATAATTTGGTTCTCTTCTCGAGGTAGATGTTGAAAGCTAATATCATCAAACACTTTTCTAAATTCTAAGTTCAGATTCTAGTAATAGATTAGTTTAACATCATGTGTTGGCATTCTCTTTTTAGTTGGTAGATGACAAAGGTTGAATCTCTAAATACTTACAGTATTTGGATACCCATTTTAATGGCTACTTGGAGTCCTATGATGTAGGCCTCATGTTTAGCTATATTGTTGGTGCAGTAGAAGTTTAGTCTTGCGGTGAAGGGGTAGTGGCTTTCATCAGGTATATAAGAATTGCCCCAAGTCCATGCCTTAACGCATTTGAAGCTCCACCAAAGTATATTTTCCAAGACAAACCGCACTCAATAGTGTCCTCTGCCTTAGATATGCACATCAAGTCTTCGTTAAGAAATTTAAAGTCTAGAGGTTGATAATCATCTACTGCTTGGCTTGCTAAGAAGTCCACTATTGTGCTACCCTTGATGGCTTTCTATTCACATACATGATGTCATATTTAGAAAGTAAGACTTGCCACCTTGCTAACCTCTTTGACAAGGAGGGAACTTCGCATAAATACTTGATGCAGTCGAGCCTGCGATTAGCCACATAGTGTGGTACAACATGTATTGTCCTAATCTCTGGGCCGCCCAAGCAGAGCATAACATAGTTTCTCTATGACTGAATATTTATTTTCATATTTTGTGAACTTTTTGCTCAAGTAGTAAACAGCCTATTATTTTTTACCCAAATCATCATGTTAACCTGATACACCAGACATTGACTTGTCAAAAACTGATAAGTACATGATTAGAGATCGATTAGGCACTGATGGCATAAGTACTGGAGGGTTCGAAAGGTAATGTTTGAACTTATTGAGGGCTTCTTAGCATTCTTTATTCCATTCTCCAAGATTTTGTTTTTGGAGCAGTTAAAATATTAGATCGTATTTGTCAATAAATTAAGATGAATCAGGCTATGTAGTTCAATCTTCCTAAGAAACTTCTTACTTCTTTTTGAGTTCGAGGTGGTGACAAATTTTGAATGGCTTTGACTTTATCGGGATTGACTTTTATTCCTTTGTCGCTTATAATAAGCCTAATAGTTTGCCAGATGTGACACGAAGGGCATTTTCTGGGATTTAACTTGAGCCAAATTAGCCACATGTTCACTCTCTCTTAACAATTTTGCGATCATATCATCCACGTAGACCTTAAGTTTTTTGTACATAAGATCATTTAATAATGTTACCATTGCCCTTTCATGGGTTACCCCAGCATTTTTGAGCCCGAAAGGCATCATTTTATAGTAAAAAATACCCCACATGGTCATAAAGATGGTCTTCTCCATGTCTTCAATTGCCATTTTGATTTGGTTATAACCCGAAAATCCATTCATGATGGAAAATAATGTGTTTTTGGTAGTGTTGTCTACTAAGGTGTTAATATAAGTGAAAGGGAAATTATCTTTTGGGTAGCTCGACTTAGGTTTCTGTAGTCTACACATATTCGCACTTTACCATTCTTTTTAGGAATTGAGATTATATTGGCCACCCATTTAAAAAATTTGGCTACTTCAAGAAATTCTGCTTCAAATTGTTTCTTCATTTCTTTCTTGATTTTTAAAAGCATTTCGGGTTTCATCCTTCTAAGCTTTTGTTGTATGGGCTTACAGTCGAGTTTGAGGGGAAGTTTGTGGACCATAATATTGGTATCTAATCCAAGTAGGTCTTAATAGGACAAGGCAAACATGTCCTTATATTCTTGAAAAAAACTTATTAGTTTGGCTCAAGTTGATAGTTTTATGGAGGTTTCGATTTTGACTTCTTTTGTTCCAAGGTTCATGGTTTTGATGGGTTATTCATAAGGCAATATTTGTTTTTCTTCCTATTCAATTAGTTTTTATAGGTCTAGGGTATGGAGCTCTCTTCAAAATTCTTTTTAGACTTAACCTCATCGACGTAGATTGGTTGCTCAAAATTGATTTTTGAAGTTTCAGTATGAATATTCATGTCACCTTCATTAGGGTGCCTGAAAATACAAAAAAATTATATAGGTGGAAAAATATGTAGAGAAAGTTCTAAGAGTTGGCAAGAACTATGAACACAAAAGGATGTAATGCATAATGCTTAATTATTTTCATTGATATTCTTAATAAAAAATGCCTATACCAAGGATCCTAAAATGCTTTTGTGTGAAAGCTTGTATGTTAGCTCATAGCATTACTTTGAAACAGACTTGAACAGTAAAGGAATCTCAGTTTCAGTCCAAACACTCGAAGCAAATCCTGAAGGCTAAAGGTTGGTCTCTCGATCCATTATTGATGTCCTTGGTACATCAATTGCATTGACAAAAAATCCCCAAATTCCTTGCTCAATATGAGAATAACATTAGCGAAACTCATACTCATATGTCCTCTTATGTGGAAACTTTCTCAAAAGGGTGGGAATACCATTGGTTCATATCCTATGTCTTATCCTAACAAATGAGCCATCTTTTTCTCATGGTTCTTCTGAGCTTATTTTCTTTTCTGTTGTGCATTGGGCTTGAATCTCAATCCTCTTTTGTCAATTTGGTTGACAACTTCCGAGGCTCTGGCAATTCCTTAGAGGTGTTTTCTGAGTCCCTTTCTAGCTTTGGCACTTTTATTAACAATTAATCTTAGACCCATATGAGTGTTTTTCAATAGGTGACGCTTAACCATTGGCAACGATTCCTTGACAAAAGTGGCATCGGCAAACTCAAATATTGAAATGAGAATTTTGGAATATCTTTATTGAGTTCAATATATGGGTCATCAATTGAGGTAGCAATGATGATATCTTATTCTTCTCCAATACTAACAACTTTATTTTCAATGATGAATTTCAACTTCTGATGTAATGATGATGGCACTACCCTCGCAAATTGAATCCAAGGCCTTCGCAACAGACAGTAGTATGATAAAGCAATATCTATCATATGAAAGTCTACTTCATCAGTGCATAGGCCAATTTGGAGTGGAATGGTGATGTTTTCTACAATATTTTTGTAAGTTCCAATGAATGTTTGCACCACCATGTGACTATTTTGGATATGAGATGCATCAATTGGGAGCTTTCTCAAGCATGACACAGGCATTACATTTAGAGCTGACTCATTATCAACAAGCATCTTGGGTAACATGGTGCCCTTGCAGTATGTAGTGATGTGAAAGGCTTTATAGTTTCCCCTTATTCCATGAGGGATTTCATCATTGGTGAAAGATATATAATTGTCGGTAGTGATATTGCTCATTAGGCAATCCATTTAACCTATAGAGATGTCGGGAGGGACATAGGCCTCATTCAAAACCTTGAAAAGGTCATTCCTGTGAGCTTCAGAGTTTAGTAGCAGTGATAGCATAGATATCTAGGCAAGTTGCTTGTTCAACTGATCAACAATGTTGTATTCATTATGTTTAATGAACTTAAGGAATTCGTAGCTCCTTTTCACTCACTAGTTCCTTGACAACTGTCTAATCTGATTCTTTAGTTGTAGACTTCAATACTTTAGGAATGAAATTAATATTCTCTTGCTGAGTTTACTTCTTGATGCTGCTGGGGCATAAAATCTACCACTCTGATTGAGGTGGTTTACCCTTAAAAGATCAACTTTTGTGGCTTCCTAACTAGATTCACCAGTGATCAAGGATTTGTTTTCATAATTCTAAGGAATCGCTTTGTTAGCCTTATAAGGGAAAGGGGATGGAAGTTGAATGATCATTTTTGGCATAGGCTAAACAGGGGTAGCTTTGACTCTTGGTCAGTTGTTGAATAAGATCAATAGCCTTCCAGCACCATAAGGAAGATTGCTCCTTTCTTTTTCCTATAATGTTGACAAATGGTATTGCATTTGCAAAGTTAGTATGCAACGTTCACTTTTTATCATAGAATTTCATGCTACCTTTGTTTATCATCTTTTGAATCGTAGCATAGAACTCCTTGCATGTTGGAAGAGTATGGCCAAGGATAGTATGGAAATCACAAAAGTCATTGGCTCTATCTTTCATCTTTTTGACTCCATTAACCAATTCAACTTGCACAAGATTTATTAAACCAAATTTATTAGTATTTTGACCTCTTTAATATTTTTTTACAATCTTGTAGTTCACTTTAATAGCTATTTTACTTACATCTAATTCAGCATGAGTTTAAGATGAACTAGATTTAATGCCTTCGATTGTTAACTAGCCTACATTTTTCCTTTCCCTCTGCCTTTGCAGATATCTCTTCTGCATGATTCACTTTTCATGGCCTCGTCGATCATTCCACTTAATACAACTATGTTCGCAAAGCACCTTAGGAAGCTTTTTACTATCTTCTCATAATAAGGGACTTATAATTTGTCGATAAATTTTACAATCATCTATTTTTCTATCAACAAAGGATGAATCTGGTTGGCTTCTTCCATCTATCTCAAAACATACTGCCTGAAGCTTTCATCAGCTTTCTTTTCCATGCTCATGAGAGAAAGACAATTTAAGATCTCATCACCAGTAATTCTTTTCTCATGTATGGCATTCATAGACGGACCGATATGTTTGTGCCACTCTTTATATAACTTAATCTCATTCTGGTCCATCATCCCTCAGACCATTTCTAAAAATGATGGGCAATATCACAAATTATCCCTTAATAGTAGTGGCAATAAGATGGCCTAACGATTTTCTTGCTCTGATCTTTGGTGTCTAAGATTATTTCAGTCCTCACAAAAGCTTGCCAAACCTTGCTCATTGGTATTTTAACTTCTCTAATGCTTTTTCTAATCAATAACTATTTTCATTGATTATCACATTTAATCTCTGTTTAGCATGGTTCAGAAGTGGATTGGCTTCAACATTTGGTCCAGGCTTTTGTTCGACATTGATCACACTTTTTTCTAGCAAACCCTGTAGCATCTTCTCAAATAAGGTGCAGTTCTCAATAGAATGACCTTGTGCTCTGACGTGGTGCTCATAATAGGCATTCTCATCATACCACCTAAGGTATGGTGGTGATCTTGGGTTTGTGAATACTGGGGCCACTAGTTAATCTGCTAATAGACAAGAGTAGATTTCTTTATAAGAGTATGGGAGTGGCTTAAAGTGCTTCTTTTCTCAAGGTAGTTGTTGACTATTTGGAGTTCTTGCATTGTTCATTCTATAAGGTTATATGCTCTGGGCCACATTTTCAATGGGATTTGGTGCAAAGCTTATTGATGGAGTGAACTTGGTAGCATGAACTGGTAGTGGTGTTGGTGGTTAAGGGTTAAAATCCGGATTTAACATGTTCAGAAGCTACACAGCCTACGCTGGATACAGATTTTGATTAAACCTGGCATTACTTTTGCTAATAGCATTCAACTCCTTCTTTTTACCATTATTTATTGATTCTTGACTGACCCGGATAATTCTCTAATGGATATCTTGCCACTTTTAATAGTGTTATCGATCATTTCACCTGATACAACCATATCGATAAAAATTTTTTGGTGTTTCCTGCCAAATTTTCATAGTAAGGAGTTCGTAGGGTGTCGACAAGCATGATTATCATTTTTTTCAGTTAAAGAAGGATGACTTAAGCTGTATCTTTACTCCACCTCTAAGAATATTGGTTGAAGCTCTTAGAGACTTTCTTTTCCATGTTCATAAGGGGGAGGCTATCCTAAGCCTAATCTGTACATGCTTGTATTGGTAAAAGAAGCATGAGCTAGATTTGAATTCTCATGAGATCAACCCTATGTACCATCCGATAGCTATCCTAGTCAGACTACCTTGAAAGCAATGAATTAGTGGTTTCTCGTTCTCTTCATACCCAGGCATTTTACAATAGTACATGTGAAGGTGAGCAGTGGGGTTGGTAGTCCCATTGTATTTTTTAAAATCAAGCACTTTGAACTTAGGCAGAATAATGAAACTCGAAACTAGCCTCAATAATTTTGTGTCCACTATCCTAAATTTGTCATTCCTTCAATAGCTCGAAGGCACTTCTTTAGTGACTGATACTTACTTAAGTCTTTATCATTTTTTAAAGACCTCTTTGCTTTTTCTTGTTTCATTTGCTCATTGAGATCTGAGACTATAGGCTTCACCAGTGAAGAGCCTATTCTTTGAAATCCTTGCACCAAGTAAGATGCTATTGTAGGTTTGGGGTAAATGAATGGTTGAGTTGATGGGATATTTATTGTTGGAGGATGTTATCCATGGAATACCTCTTCCTAAGCATTGATGGCTTCAGTACCACCATTTAAGTTGCTTTCAGGATTGGTCGATTCTTTTCTCGCATCTACTATGCTTGTTTGCCCTTTTTCTTTCAAAGCCTTGGACAATAGCTTAGTTAATTCAATAATCTGAGCTTGGAGTTCTTCATTCCTATGGAATAATTGCTCTTGTGACTTCCTATACATGAGTTTAGGTCTCTCAATGCGAGCTTGGTGATCAATTTCCGTTGCTTTTCGATGATTGCTAGTGTTATATCGATGATGAATTGTAGGTTCTGTGTTTTAGAGCACCTTCACTTTAAATTATTACCGGATTAGACTTTTATGTTATGAAGATGTTTGATGTGATGAAAGTGAGCATGTGATCATGAAGATAAATGACTATTAACATGAATGAATAAAACAACAAAAGAATTGGGTTAGTTATGTAAATGCAAAAGAGATAATTAGATGAAGAGGCAGCTCCACCAATAGTGTTTTTTTTAAAGCAACAAAATATCCTGGTTATACATGATTACATTTGGAAATACCTGACACAGTTACATTGCTGGATCATATGTTCTAAGAAATACAACAATTCTTGTTCATGGGCTCCCATTGGTAGAATATTGCATGTCAAGGATCATGCCACATCCATCATATGTTTTGCTTTCAACAGGCTGCCTGAATCTGCTCGATGAGATGCCACTAGTGATCTTGGTGGTTTTAGTGTGCCTAATCAATCGTTTGTTGCCACTCTTGCTCTTAATGCTCAAAAGCTGTTTCTAGTTCATTGATTTAGTCTAGGAGAGCTTGTAGATAATGCTCTAGATTTTGGATTCTGAGTGTCAAAGTCGCATTCTCCACATGGTTTGCCCTTAAATCCTAAAATTAAGCTTTTAGTCGTCTATTCTTCTTTTGATAGGTTGATGCAAGAGCACAAGTTTTAATAAGCTTCTCCCTATTAGCCCCAACCTCTTTCTTACATTGGTGTAGTTCTTTTTCTAGCGTATTAATTTTTGCTTCCCACTTAAATGATGACTTTTAAAGACTTCAAGACTTGCTTGCTTTGCTTAATGCCATATAATTTTTCCTTAAACTTTCGAGATCTTCCTTGAGATGGTTTTTCTCTTTGATAGCCTAGTTCACCTCACTATCCTAAAAGTAGAGGTCTATTTCTAACTGACTCTTATTTTCCTTTAAGCAAGTAATTTTCTTAACAAAGGTTGCCCTTTCTTGTTCGAACTCTCACCTAAATAATTCCATCTTAGAAGGGGAATCCCTTAACTACAACTTGTGATGTGTTGATGGTTGACAAAAGTAAGGAGTCATTCATATGATGGGTTTTCCAGTCGTCATATCCTGGGGTCATGCTACTTCCTCTCTAATACCTCTCCATATAGTGAGTTTGTTTCCATACATGAAAGGCTAGCTGAACTTTTAATTGTAATCAAGTTCACCATAGTCAAAATCCCATAGCTCTAAGTCTTGGCAAAGAGGATGAATTATCAGCACTGGAATTGTCGGAAGACTAGATGGGTGCATAGCTAGTGCTTTCCCATAATCCCATGAATAACCTACGACTGTAATCTTCGCATCAGTATATGATTGTTTATGGTGAGACCAAAAGGCTTTCTATGTCACCTCTTCTCCATTGAGGTTTTGGAGTTTCCAGCCCAAATACTCTTTGGACTTGTCCTAAGGCCATTCTTTCTCAAGGACCTTGGAGATATGGCTAAAGTTAGACAAGAAGTTGTATGACACCTTTTTTTGGGACACAAATGACTGACAAGCCAGATGTAGAGAAGCGACGTGCACCTGATGAAGCGACCTGTATCAATTTTCTTGGAAAAACTGAGAGCTTAGATGGTTTCAGCAATGATTGTTGGTGCAAGATTGATGTTGCAGCACAACCGAAAGAAAAGATCTACTACCATAACTCCAACATGGCCTAACATTTTTGAAAATATGACTAGACCATAGATTGTTGGAGCATAGATATTTGAATCTTTTGGCAATCAACAGTATTCACCATTGTTTTGTTTAGTCTAACCCATGATATGCACTCACTGTTCCCCTTTATCTTGATATGACTCTTAATCGAAGTCTCTGATGCACTGAGAATCTAGATTAATCTCTTCGTGAAGGTTAAGGGTTGCAAAGCCTTACAGTATATTCTGTCTGTATTGGCTTTCTCAATATTAAGTAATGTGGTGTATTCATCCATTTTGCAAACCAAATATTCACGATTGAATGTGAAACATCCATATGCTAGATTCCAAAACTAAGATGCTACTTGAAATAGGCCGACATCCAAATGGACCTAGAGTAAAAGGGCAATGTCTCTGTACCTCTTAGTGAATAATTCCTTTCAGTATTGTCCCAACTGGTCGATATATGCTTTAGATCTTGCCAATCATTCTAACAATACCCTATCTTGATCTTTTCATGCATAGTTAAAACATACCTGGGTTTAGAAACATCTTATCTTCATGTTGTTGATGCTCGAGCCATGCTCAGACTTCCTTAAAAGGCTTTAAGTGGACTATTGCTCCATGACAGACACCCCTCGATGACAAATGAACCCTCTGCCAATTATCCCATGATGACGATGATTATGATGAAATGATGAATGCATAAAAAAAAAAGCAAAAAAGGAAATAAGTTAGTAATCATATGAAATAATAGGCACAAGGATAAAGTTTTAAAGGAATAGCAATGAAAGTGCATCATAAAATTTTCCCTGAGAATAGGTGGTACGATGCCTAGGGGTAGACATGATGATCGTGAATGTTGAGACATTGAACAGACAGCATAACAGCATGTTTGCATTAAAAATTACCTTTTAAGAAGGTAATACGATATCTCATAAGGACAAAGACTGACCATTTAAGTGGTGACATTTGAGTACACGTTAAGCTATCGTTCGGACAGTATGATGGCTTATTTTGGTCAGATATAACTTTTTTTGGGACATTATAGTTGACAGCATTCATTCACTATCACCAACTTATTGAAGAGGTTTAGTCGTAGAACATAACAGCCCCTAAAAATGATCATGAAATAAAATGACAAATATGGGCGACAATGTTTATCCATCATCGCCCCTATAACCATGGTTATAGGAGTAAAGGTAAGAAATGTTTCCCGAGTGACCCAATTCTTCAGGTAATTTTAGCAGGAATCCAGAATGGTTTAACATGGTTTAACTTGTAGGGTTCACTATATGGGTTTAAGTGAATACCTATTTCGGTATCCAAATCACTTTTTTGTCCGGTAAGAACAGCTGAGTCATCCTAATCCTAGGCTCATCATGAGTTTGGTGGAACGGGTTTGACCTGTTGGAAGTATTTTTCCATGCAAATATGGAAGGGTACTAATGAAAGACATAAGTAATTTACACCTCGGAAGATCTTGCCATGCCTGTACGAAGGGTTACTCATGAAGATGGATGGCTTACTTCCTCTTATTAATTAGAACACTAACCTCACCATGGTGTTTGGTGAGAATCTAGTTGGGGAAATAATCAAACCTTTTGTTTTACTCCTATATTACCATACTTATTCAAGTCGTTATTTATTCGAAGATGAAATAGTCCCTAAAAACCATAGGGTAAAAACCATAAAAGATAACAAGTTAGTGATAAAGGTGAAAGGGGATTATAACCCAAATAATAAAGGGATTCAAAAAAGCCAAAGATCAAGTGAGATATAGCTAGTCGTAGGCCTAACACTCTAATCAATTGTTTAATGGAGTCGCCAAGCTATCGCCACATGCCTACCTTTAAAACTTTAGACAATCTAAAGAGCTTAGCACGTGTGACTTAAAAAATGTACGATAGTGGTGGTGTTTGAGCCTTTGAGCTATCTCATGATCAGGATTTGGATTAGTCATAGTAATACGAATCAAAGAGAGATTGTCGGGTTAATCACTCATCCAACTAGTCTCAGATGGCCACCATAAATTGGTCATAAACTTAAAGTCACCACTGATCATTTCGGACTGGCCTGGATTTGATGCCTATTGAGAACAATATTTTGAGTCACAAAACTCAAAACATCGATTTCAAGGTCTATAAAGTCCAGAGATTCAGTGGTTGGGTTTGAGAGTTGATTATGTTTAGGAAATGATTGGCACCCCCATGATGCTTGAAATTGGTACCCGTTAACTAAGTCTTGCATTGGTTTCAACTTAGTTGATTCCATTCGGCCATTATTTAGATATAATTCCCTTTTTATACATGAAGTTTTGGTGGAAAATGTAAATGCTGAGTTTGAAAAAAGATTTATATCGCCTATGCACCGTAATGGTATAAGAAGCATAGGGATTTTTATAAAAATAGTTTTTAGATTAAATTTTGAAAATTTTGATATTTTGTATTAGGCATTAAGAAAGACACTAATATGGAACACTACCTTGTAATTTTTTTTTGAAAAAGAGTTTTAAATATGAATGTATGATAGTCACTACAAAAAGGAAATATGTTAGTAAGACAAAAAAAATATAATAATACCATAAACAAACAATCAAAAACAAATGAGCGTAATAAGGAGGGACAATCGAGATGTATCTCATAATTATTTTTTTATTATTGAAGAATAATCAAGATGACAATATAGATACCGGTTTGGATTCTATGGTAATTTACGGCATAAAACAAATTTTAATCAAAACAATTTAGGGCATCCGAAAGATAGAAACTTTTTTAATTTTTTTGAAGTAAAAACGGGGTTGGAGTATCCCCTTGGAGAGGTGAGATTAAAGTACCCAAAGATAAAGTTATGAAACTAATTAGAAATGAAGAGAAAATTTGAGTTTTTTATGAAAAATGAGGTCGAAGTATCCCTTCGGAATAGTGGGGTTAAAGTATCCCCAAATATGAAAATTTTTGATGATTTAAGAAAATAATTAGGAATCTCGAATAAATTGAAGAGAGAAACTTCAAGTTTTTTGTGAAAAACGGGGTTAGAGTATCCCCTCGGTTTAGTGGGGTTAAAGTATCCCCAAAGATGAAAATTTTTTATAATTTAAGAAAATAATTAGGAATCTTGAATAAATTTGAGAGAGAAAATTCAAGTTTTTCTCATGGAAAACAGGGTTGGAGTATCCCTAAATATGAAAATTTTTGATGATTTAAGAAAATAATTAGCAATCATAAATAAATTTGAAAGGGAAAATTCAAGTTTTTCTCATGGAAAACAGGGTTAGAGTATCCCTTCGAAGTTGTGGAGTTGAAATATCCCCAAAGATGAAAATTCTTAGATGTTTTAAAAGATTTTTTTTTGAAAAAAATGATTTTGAAAATAAGAAATGAAGATTTGTATAAAATGTATTTTTGTCTTGAGCCTTGATCCTATCCTAAAGGGTTTGTGTAGTAAAGGAACCAATCAGATGCATTTCGAGACATTCGAACATCTTTATAAGAGCGTTTCAAAAATTAGGCTAAAAACAAAGGATAACATCGCATTATCTCTTTTCACAAATTTATTTAAGGTGCACCCAAAGGCTTCAAGGTGGTAAATAAGGCATCATTGGGAAGGTGACTTAATGAGGACAAATATTAAAATATTTTAAAAATCCTAAAGAATCACCTTCTAGATAGAATTAATTTTTGGATTTAGGTCTATTTTGACACTAGCAGCATGTACAAAGAAAAGGGCATAATGGATTTTGAAAAATTATTTTGGACTTATTTGGAATTGTTAAATTGGAAACAATTCTTTTTTGGAGAGGGAATTTTGTAAAATTTTTAGAAAAAAATATTTAAAAATTTTAGAGAAATCATCTAATGGGCCAATACGGCCCAAACAGAATATAGCACACTAGGCTCAAGGGTTTCGGATAGCAAAGGTTCAAAAATTCATAACTCCCTCATATGGAATTTTCTAAGGGCGAACAAGGCACCATTGGAAAGGTATTTTGATGCCCTTTAAGGCAAAAATATTAAAAAATTCTAGAAAAGTCATTTATGGTTCAAAAATAATTTTTCAAATTTAAACTACAATGCTACCAAAGCTAAAGTAGGGGAGTTATTTGGTGTTTTAGATTTTTTCAAGGATTGACTCAAGTCTAAGATGTATGAATTTCCATGATAGAAAAGGACAAGTAGCATGGGCATCATGAATTCATTCCATAATCTTGTAGTAGTTTGAGATGATGAAACAACCCGTTGACCATGTTACTAAAGAGGGTATCAAACTCAAGATCAAGGCTTAATACTTTAACAAAAGAAAACATAATTTTATTTCCTTGAATCCAACCCTAGAAGTTTAGTTTGTCCCAAGATTAGAAGTCCAATTTAATCAAAACATTAAATCTATGCTAGTCCCCATCATATAAAGGTAGCATAGACTTAACTTGGGGTTTTTTGAAAAATCAATTTTTTTTATAATAAACAAGCATGCATTTTGACAAACAAATCATGAATAAAATACAACATGCGCGAAGATAAAGAAGTATTACATATGCAAACAAAAAGAGATGATATTTTGACATGGAAAAGAAAACAAAAATACGACGAAATGACAAATAAGATGCATGAAAGTGACACGACATATTTTAGTGAAGAAAAGCAAGCTAAAATTTTCAGGACAGCATTTTTGTGCCATGAGAGTTCTTAAAATACCAGAAAATGCATCAACATATACAATGCATGTTAGGAAGAACATTCAAGCATGTGTTAAGCATGTGAAAATAGACAAAATATGATAGAAAATTAATGAATAAAGGACTATTTTAATGACAAAATGAAAGAGTAGAAGTTTGGCCTACCAAGCAACATTAAAGCATCAAAAGAACATCAAGATCCTAAGAATACTACAACCAAAACAACAATAATGCATGACAGCCCAGGATGGTCATGGCAACATAAATGGTTCACTATAATGAGGCAAATGATAAAAACAGCAAATATATGGAACAAGGAAAAGAAAATATACAAAAAAACTTAACCTTTCCTTTTTACTTGAAGCAGTGACTTTAAGCTCAGTTTTTTTCCTCTCTTTGCTATTATTTAGTTAGAAAAGGGTGAAAGGAAGAAGCTTTATGGTAATATTGTTGATGATGAGGTGTTTTAAGGATGGAAGTGTGTGAAAGGTTGATTTTTTGAGGTTTTCTGAAGGTGGTTTTGGGGAACTATGAGAACAAGATATGAAGGTCAATGGAATAGTGTTTTAGGAGAGTTTTGCAGCTAGAGATTACTGGAGAATTTTTACTGGAGAATTTTTTTTAGAGGTGGTTGGAAGTTCTCTAAGCTAGCTTTGGGCCCTATTTAAATTCAATGCACAGCCAATGCTTTCAGGAGACAAAGCAATGGCACATTTGTTCTTTCGTGCATGTACTAAGGGACAATTCCAGGTACTGTACTCAGCTAGTCTCAATTTCATTGGTTCTGCCGTGAAGATTGGTGGTGCAAAAGGCTGAAGCAGCTTGCAATTGGAAAAAAGTGAGGCATGCCCTTTGACAAACCATATATTTCATGAGAATGTCCCTTGTCATTGGCTATTTGGGCTTTAAAAATTTGTTTGAATCCAATCACGAGCCCATAAGTCTTGGTATGAATTATGATGATTTTGAATGCAAAAATCATGTTTGAATTGGATTTTTTATGGTTGAAAAGTGGCTCAAACTGGGCAAAAATTCCTTGTTGGATCATTACAAAACATTCCGTATCGATGCATAAGGTAACTTTTACCCATGAGTATCGATATCATAAGGTGTGTATCGATACTAATAGCAAAAAATTATTTCCAGTCTCGAGACTTGGAGGCTTGTATCGATACTCCATGATTTGTATCGATACTCATGCTTGTGTATGATACATTTTGCCAAAAATCACAACTTTAGCTATTGTCAAGGTTTGTATCGATACAAACATGCCAGGTGTCAAACCACACCTTAGGTATTGATACCAAACCCTCTTATATCGATACTACATATGAAAATTCAAATTTTTGGTGACATAAAGGCCTCGTATCAATACTTATGCACTAATATAAGTTGCACATACCTTAGGTCTTTTAATATCTCACCTTGGTCGTAAACTGTGGGAATTTGACCTATGTACTCATCTGAATGACTCTGATGACACCCTAAATAGTGACCTTTGATGCCTTAATTTTTTATATTTTTCTTTAGTACAACCTATAGGCATTTGTGACCTTCCCTAAAAAATTTTTTTACATGGCCCTGTATTACTTAATAGTGCCTGGTGACATGGCACCTGATAATTGTCCCTAGTTCATTTTATTATTTTCCGATTCTATCATCTTTCAATTAAGTCCTGTGATGCCAAAAGTTTGCCTGAACGAAATAAGGTATCTACAGTAGAAATGAAAAGACAATTATTAAATAAGGTTTGGAGAGAGAAAGAGTAAAAATTTAAAAAAAAAGTGTTTATAGATTATATAAAAATAATCTTAAATATTTTGTAATTATTTTTTAAAATATAATTTGTTAATATATAAATTCATATATTAAATATTTTAATTATAATATTACTTCTAGAATTAAATTAATATATCTAATTTTAGAATTTTATAGTATAAATTTTATAACTAAAGTAACAATATTATTGAATATAATATTTAATTTTTGCTACTAACAATTTTTTAAGTAAAAGGTCAAATAGTCATTTTATATCCATTTTGAACATAATTTTAACCAACCAAACAATATAATAATATTCCTATGTACTTTATTCTATTTTAACAAACTAAACTACATAATATCTATTGCCCTTTTATTCTATTCTCACAAAATAGCTATTTTATTCGAGCGAACCAAACATGTCATTGGTGTCATGAGACCTAACAACTTAGTATCCAAAGTTAGGCCAACCAATCATTATCAATTAACTTAACAAGAATGGTCTATAATACTAATTCTAGTTTTCCATGCTTTAATTCAACCATATGAGCTATAATTTAATTCTCAATTAAATCTATTATTTATATTGAACAATTCATCCTTCGATCAATTGATGTCATCACATGACACTAATCCAAACTATAGCATAGTATGCCTGGCAAATCGCCTAAACTTGTCTTTATAAAACAACTTTATTCTTCTTGGTAAGACATGTCATTTGGATTTATCAAATCTTAATTATGTCTTAATTCATCTTAATTGAACACTTCAACTAAGTCTTCCAAATTAGATATTTAATTAATCAAGTTTTACCTAGTTGTAACATGTCAAACACAAATCCAACATACTAGACTTAAACGAATAAATTTCATTTTCCTTTTTCTTGTATTGGAAATTTATTGTCGGATCAAATCACTCATTCAACTTAACCTTAAATGGTTATCATGAAATGACCAAAAGACTTGAAGTCACCACCATTTTGTGTTGGCTAGGTATGGTCACCTATTGGAGTTCATCTTTAGAGGGTTACCAAACCCTCGTAAGCAAACTCTGAAGTCTATGTATTAACTAGAGATACATATGAAAAAAGTTTAGGAGTCGATGTCGCTCAGAGTGAGACATGTCCCTTTTTCAACACCCATAAAATGGTACTAATTAATTACGTATTATCCTAACTCTTAGTTATAATCAGTTTTAAATTTTTTAGTATTTAATTATAATTCTCTATTTTTAAAAGTTATTTATAATTAATATTATTTTTCTCATCTTAAGTAAATCATATTTTTATTTTATGAAAATCAAAATATTTTTCACATTCTTCTAAAAAACCTAGATTTTATACAAAATTTTTATTTTTGAGAGAAGTAAAAATTTTTATTTACTTATTTGAAGAAGGTATTCTTTTGCATAAAGTAATAGATGAGGTGACTTCCATATATTGTAAACACACCTATGGATTATTTTAGGTCAAGGATATTGCCTTGAATTTTTTTTAAAAAAAGAAATATTATATTTAACATATAAACATATTAAATTTATGGCATAGCATCATAAAAATAACTCTGAAGTACATGCATGAAATTACAAAATGATCCTTTGATTACGGAATATAATCTAAGTAGACCTAGCAGGCATCTAACTTTCGAATGACCCTAAATCATAGAAAATGATTTTAATGCATGAGATTTTGCATAATAATTCCCAAGTCAAGGGAAATGACTTAAGTATTTCTAATATGTAGGAAATTGCCTAAAAGTCCCTAGATCATAGAAAATAACCTAAATGACCCTAACATATAAGAAATTACATAAAAGTCCCTAGATCATAAGAAATGACCTAAATGACCTCCAACATTCATGAAATTGCTTAAAAGTCCAATGATAAAAAAATGACCTAAATGACCCCAACATTCATGAAATTACATAAAAATCCCCAGATCATGGAAATTAACCTAAATGACCCTAACAAACGTCAAATTTCATAAAGGTCCTTAGATCATAAAAAAAATGACCTAAATGACCCTAACATTTATAAAATTGCATAAATATCTAGAAAATGACCTAAATGACCTTAACTTTCATAAAATTGCATAAAAGTTCCTAGATCATGGAAAATGACCCACTGAAAGATCATATCTAGACTTTGTATGTTTGTTATTCGGATTTATGTATGTCAATTTACAATAATAATAAAAAAACATAAAGATAGAGCAATGGTACTAAACAGCTTTCTTGGATTATCTTGCAAGATTTTGATTGATCTAATCATTTAAGAAAGAAAATGAAGTTTGACAAGTCATACCTTAATCGTAGAAAGCCATTCTAATGGATACCAAATGATCTCCATTTCATTCTTGCACACCAAGATTGGTTGCTGTAAACCAAAGCTATCCAAGCATCCACCTTCTAATGGTGATCCACACGGGTAACTCGAAAAACATTTGCAAGGTAAAAACTATATCTAGCCAAGAGTCGTGCTTGTTAGCTATATTAGCTTTGAATTAATCTTAGTTTTGATATAACTAAAACTTAAGCTTAATTAACTCGTATTTAATTATTTTCAAGATTAGTATTTTTCCATGAAGTACTTTGTAAACACTTTGAAAAATACTAAAAAGTGTTTTAACTCCTTCAAACACTCAAAAATGTGTTCTTAATACATATTTTTATATAAAACATTTTTTAGATAAGTTTTACATGTTTTAAAGTCATGAAAAACCTTTTAAAATTAATTTTCATGTGAATGTATAGATACACCATGTGTATGTATTGATATAATACTTGGTAGTAGCTAAATAACCTTAAAATGCAAAAATCACTGTTTATGTATCGAGACAGAGCATTCTGTATCATTACAGGACTGTTCATGTATCCAGATAGAGTATTCTGTATCGATACAAGACTATTCATGTATTGAGACAAATCTTTTTTTATTGATACAGGACTATTTAACGGTCATATTTTGGACCATTAAACACAATGTATCGATACCAACTTAATTGTATCACTATAGAGGCACGGGAACAATGGGAAATGACATTTTGAAGGCTGTAATAGCTATATTCCTTTACCAAATGTTCCTAATGGCTAGAATCACGATCAAGACTATAAATAAGCCACTCCAACACCTTCAACAACAAAAGAAACCAAGAGAATTGTGCTTAAAGTCAAAATTTTCATCTTTTACATCATTTTAACTAAGTAGTTCATCTTTGTATAGGATTAATTCTTTTTATTTTTGTATTCTTCATTTTGTATCTTTAGATACATATTTCCCTTGAGCCAAAATTCTTGTAAACACCTAACCTTTAGAGGTTTTATTTGTTTACACTCAAATCCTTGTAAAAAGGTAAGGTTCCATTCAAAACTAGAGAAGGTTTCTACCTTGCCTTCAAAAGTAGTGAAAGAGGGTTTTATCTTAGCCATAAAAGATAAGGGGTAAAGGTTTCCATCTTAGCCTTGAAAGACAGAGAGTGTAAAGGTTATACCTTATCCTTGAAAGGTATATAATTCAAGTTAGTGAATTATGGAAATTCGAGGCAAGTGAGGCTGAGATAGAGGACGTAGGCAATTGAGGCTGAAGCTCTCTAAATCTTTAAGTTTGCTTCTCTTTCCCTTGTCTTTTATTTTTTATTTCTATTCACTAATTTGCACTCCAAAGTTTATCGTTTAGATTTTTGAATTTTATTTATCCAATTTTTAATTTACTAAAATTTTTAGAAATCAATTCAACCCCTCTTGATTTTATTCACCACTAAAAGGTCTAACAATTGATATCAGAGCTTGTGTCTCATTCTTATAGGCTTAACATCCTTGAGCAAAGATCAGCAAAAGACCAAACAAATGGTTAGTGGTGGTATTTTCGATATAGGTCAAGAAGGACATTCAATTATGAGGCCTTCTCTCTTCAATGGTGAAGATTACACATATTGGAAGATAAAGATGAGGCTATTTATCTAAGCAAATGATTATCAAGTTTGGAAGATAATCATGAAAAGCCTACTCAACCCAATGAAGATGGTAGGTGCTCTTAAAGTTCTTCAAAAAGAGTGGGAATAGGATGAGAAAGACACTAAGATGGCTCAACTTAATGCCAAGGCCATGCACACACTTTTTTTATGCAATAGGCCCCAATGAGTACAATATGGTGTCTTTATGTGATAATGCCAAAGAGATATGGGACAAGTTGGCTATCACACATAAAGGGACCAATCAAGTCAAGGAGTCTAAGATAAGCATGCTCACTCTTGATTATGAGATGTTTAAAATAAAACCGAAGGAGAGCATCAAAGAGATGTCTGATAGATTCATGAACATTGTAAATGGCTTAAAGGGTCTTGAAAAGCTGTATCCCAACAAGGAGATGGTCAAGAAAATGTTGAATAGCCTTTCTAAGTATGGGTAGCTAAAGTGACTGCTATTGAAGAGTCAAAGGACTTCAATTTCCTTGCCTTAGATGAGCTAATCGGATCACTCCTCACATACAAAATAAAGATAAATAATGGAAAGAAACAACTAAGAAAAGTTAGAATTGCATTAAAGGGTTCCATGAGTGAGGAAGAGGATGACAATGATGAAGATCGTAAAGATATAGAGAT
>JBBYHL010000004.1:5001173-5052991 GCA_038381835.1 Adansonia madagascariensis
TATATTTTGAGTGTTTTAGTAATGGTTACTTAAACCATTATACATTCCGAACTAAGTTCACCTCTATCCATATCTTTAAGGCTTTACAAATTAATGCAATCAAATGAACAAATAAAGTATTTAAAAATCAACTTTCTTGCAAAAAAAAAATATGATTCTTAATGTGTCTAAAATGTATAATTCCTCTAAGTTATAGTTTGTTTTGGACCAAATAATTCTTTTGGTGTATAAATAGTTTTATTTTCTTATTATAGTCATATTTCATGTATTACATATACCGACATGTTTATAATTTATATGATATAAATTTTGATGCATTTGTGCATTTGTATTTATTTAATGCTATATTGTATTGTGTTATTGTTATATTGTATTTTTTCTGTCATGTCAAAAATTGTGAAGTCTAATTGCCTTTATTCAAGTAACTCATAATTTTATCACATCCATTTTATATAACTTTTAACATAGTTATATATTTATGTCATGATCATTTTATTTTTTTATTGTCGTGTCATATTTTAATTATTTTTTTATCATGTTCATGTGTCTTACTCTTCAAATAATTCTTAATGTTGTGTTATAAGTCGTATAATGATTAGTTTTTTTTTTAAATATAAGGTCATAATTTTTTTATATTTATTTATAATACAATAAAAGATTATCGTGTTATTAAATTAGCGATAAAAACTAAAATATCTAATAGTAATGAGATGTACTGATGTAAGTACTTTTTTAAACTTTAGTTTTAAAAAGTAGAAGAAAAATACATATTACGATGATTAAATAGTTAAAAATATGCTAAATAATGTTATAAATTATGAGTTATTGTACAATAATTGTTAAGCTTATATTTTATTTTTTTCTTAATGTTAATATAAATTATGGATATCAATATAATCTAAATAAATTAAATTGATACCCATCTTATTTTTTACAAATATTGTACATATAATGAATTAAATTGAGTGTATTAGTGTTGTATTTATATAATTTATATCTATATTTTATTTTAAAAGTTATCTTCCAGTTGGAATATTTTACATAGTTTGTTTTAGTAATTTAACTTTGACTCTAAATGCGTGCAATGTCTTCATGTTATAATTGTATTTAGTGTATTGTTACGATAATAAAACCCAAGCAACGCGAGGATTCAAATACTAATAGATTGCAAAATCCATCTCTTCCAAATTTTTTTATGACATGTGAAATAGAATGTTTTTTTATACATATTTTTCCTATTTAGGTTCTAGATAAAAAGAAGCTAACATGATATATTCATGGCTTACATTACGTTTGATTCATTGGAATGGAATAGAGCTATAATAGAGTAACCATTTCGTGGTAATGGAATAGAGTAGGAATGTAATAGAATAGTTGTATACAGTAATTTGATTTAGTAGAATAGTACAGTATGCGATTCGAATCCTCTAAAATAATTTTTTATTCTGTTTAAGGTCAAAATAGCTATTCAGTGGGGGCTTAGAATGGCTATTCAGTTATTTCTCGAAACAAAGGTTGTAATAGGCTATTTCGCGAAATAGTTATTATGTGATCCAAACAACCGTATTATTGTAGCATACTAAAATATTAATATAATAGAATTCCTATTACAGTAAATCAAATACACTGTTAATAAATGGAATAGGAGAAGAATTGGTGTTATGTAATTTAGTTAGTTGAATAGAATAAAATATGAATATTATTACATTGTTTAGTTGGTTAAAATAGTATTAAAGATAAGTAATAAATTGATACATAAAAAACTATTTTACTCTTGAATTAAATAATGATATTGTATTTATAAAATTGAAATTATTTTAACAAATATAAGATATTATTAAAAATTCAAAAATAGTACTAGAAAATTATTTACTAAAATATTATAAATAATATAATAATTAAATATTTTATATGTAATAATATTAAAAAAAAATTAAAATTTTCATTTATACTTTTTACTTATAAATCTAACCATTTTTCTCCCATTTTTTTCAAGAATATTATCTCTTTAACTTCCTCTCTCTATCATACTTTCTCTCTTCTTTTCATGTTCTTCAAATTTCTGGACGTTCAAAATTTTTCAGATTCTAGCTAGTGGTCATCGGTGCCACCATCCACCACTGGTCATTGCCAGCCACTACCATTACCAAAACCTAAAAATTTTCCAAGCTTTCTCTAATGCATTGTCTAAATCCCTTTTTTCCATTTTTCAACTTTGTTTTTCCTAAAAATTTTCTAAATCTACAAAAATAACCAGCGGCTCCACCACCCTTTTCGCGGTCATCCACCACTCCAAAAGCTTTAATTTTTTGATATGTTCTTTATCTTTATCTTCTCTTCCTCCGCTCTAAATTTGAAGCCGAAACCACCTACGACCACCCTATCACAAAACCATAGGATAGAAAAAGTTTCGTTCTCAATTTTTTAATATATTTTCTGCACTAATTTTTGTGGTTGTGTCGAGGATGAGTGTGAATTTTATTGTTGATATATTTCTTATGTTTTCTTGTTGATTTTTGTTGAGGGAAAATTTTGGAACTTTTTTTGTGCATGGCTACTACAAGTTTTCTCAATGGGAACATAACACCTCAATTTTACGTTAAAAATTTTTGAAGATCTATCATGATATATATATAAATAGAGACTTAAACCTATACTTATGAAGCACCTTTCTAAGATAAAACCGTGAGATCCAGTAGGTCAAAGTGTACAATACCTTGCAGGTTAGGTGAAGGTCTCCACAAATGATATCAGAGTGCAATCACTAGTCGGCAGGAGCTAAGTGCTACACCATGAGAGTCACCTTTATAATCTTGCGAGAGCTAAGTGCTACATGGTGGAAGCCACCTTTAGAATCCCAACACCTAGTGCGATCCTAGTTCTATCAGTTTCGCCTGGTGTAATCCTAGTTCTGTCTTGTATTGATTCTGTCTATTTCATACACGTCAAGCTTTAAAACGAGAGAAGTTTGTAACACACAAATTCCACATTAAGAATCTTTGAGGATTTGTCATGATATATATGTTCAGACTTAAACTTATATTCGCGAGGCGTCTTTTGAAACAAAACTATAAGATTTAGTGAGCTAAAACAGACAATACCTCGTAAGATGAATACGAGTTTCTACAGGGAAAACTATTGAAATTAGGAAGTTGAGTAATGAGATTTGTAATTGACAAGTAAATGTCATAAGAGAAAGATGTGAAAGAGAATACAAAGAAGCTTCTTAGATGCTGATGAAAAATAAAATGAGTAGGGTTTTTTCTATTTCTGTAACGATCCTAGCTGAAACAACCAAAACCAACCACTTACACAGGGTGGACTTGTCGAACATGGGCCACATTAAATAGCTTTTACTTCAACCTATGATATTGTAAGTGTCTCGAATTTTAAATATGATTTTTTTACAAGATTTTAAATTTTAAAATTTTAATTTGATCGCAAGTTATTATTATTATTATTATAACTCTCTTTTTCAAAACCATTTTAAAAGAAAATAAAGATTATAATATTTAACACATTTATAAACTTAAAAATATTAAAATAATTAAATGAAGCATCTCCTTTTAAGAGAATATATATATATATATAAGTTAACTCCTCATCGACTTTATAGTAATGTTCAGGGCAGAAAAAAATTTTGAAAAATGAAAACCTTTTCGAATTCAATTTTGGTTCAATTTTATTGAATTTAATTCAATTTTAATTTAAATAATAATTAATTATATTCAATTCGATTGTTTTTTATAAATTTAAAAATGATAATTATTTGAATCAAATTAAATTTTACTTTCATTTAATTTTTAATTAATCTTTAATTTTTTATAACATAAATGTAATTATTTTACTTTTAAATTGGTAAAAAAATAAAAAATAATTTTTAAAATTTTAAAAATTGATAAACCGAACAAGAAGAATTTGGTTTGTGTCAGTTGATTTTATATAGCATTCGATTTGATTTTAATTTATTTTTTGTTTTAAAACCAAAATACTATATATTAATTATATTTTTTTAAAAAAAAATCTAATCGAACTATTATCACCATTAATAATAGTATTAAATATTTTTTAAAAATTAAAAAAAAATTATATTAATTGTTATCTAATACAATCTATATAATATCCATTACCAGCATTTAGCACATATACTAATTTTAAAATATTACAAATAAATAAAAAAATTTAGACACGAATATTACAAAGTCGTTCTTTTGGTGGGATTTTTTTCATTAATGTTACTTAGTTTTTAGGTTAAAATATTTTTTGAGCCTTAACATGGCCTAGACTGATCCTCGTATTTAGAGGTTGGCCAGCCCACGAATTAAAGTTAAAAAGCTGTATTGGATGAGCGGAAACTTCTGCATCCCATTAAGACGTCGAACTAACACTGTTAAACCTCAATTCTTGCAAAACCATTTTGCGCTTATTTTCTAATGGCTTCTTCAAAGCTCCTAAGCCAACCTCGGTGGTTCCGATGCCGATTCCTTCCGAGAAACATTTCCAATGCAAGGCTCTTCTCTGATTTACCTTCTGAACGCCCTGTCTCTGTTTCCGAACCTCAAACCAATATTGACCCCAAATCGAACAACAAGTTCAACAAGGCTCCTTCAACTCGCTCTTCTTTGAAGGAACCTGAACTCGCCAAGTTCGCTGCCATTGCTGATACTTGGTGAGTTAAAAAAAAACAAATGGGTTGTCTTAGGTCAATTCAGAACAGAATTTGAAATGCCTTAAAATGTTGTTTTTAAGCTTTTTTTTTTTTTTTTGAAGGTGGGATTCTGAAGGACCATTTAAACCATTGCATAGAATGAACCCTACCAGGCTGGCTTTCATCCGCTCTACTCTTTGTCGACATTTCGGGTATTTCGCCTATGTTTCAAAAAGAATAGAATTTATTAGCTGACTTTGTTTTGTAATTTTGTTTTGGAACGCTGATTTCGAAGTTTGTTATGTCATCAAATTTGAAGTCTTATTTTGGGAATTTTCATTTTGAATCCCTAATTGCTTTTGTTTATGCATGTTTCATTATATATATATATATATATATATTGCTTATATGATGATTGTTATTGTAGAAAAGATCCTCTCACTGCTAGGCCTTTTGAAGGACTAAGGATTATTGATGTCGGTTGCGGTGGTGGTATTCTTTCAGAGGTATTTATGCATGTCTGCCACTGGAATACTTTCTTTCTTTCTTTCTTTCTTTCTTTCTTTCTTTCTTTTTCATATTTTTTCATACGCAACGGTATTTAGTCTGGCAATGCACCAATTTGTAGTTAGTCTCTGTTTTGTTCACTCAAAAGCTCTTTTCGAGAGTCACATGACAGCTTATTGCAAATGACATTCTCAGTAAATGACATCTTTATTTGTTACTTAATATTACTTGAGAATATAGTGTTTGGTGCCTTGTATTGAATGGGATTAAGTCTCCGTTTTTTATTTTCTCAAACTCTTAATTGCCTACTGCAAGCAATTAATCCTCTTTAAGCATTTGACCTACTTTCATTCATTGGTAATCTGGTTTGTAGGAAATCTGTGGAAGAATCAGTTAACATAACCCTACAACAATATGATAATATGAGGTTTTCTATCAATGTCTTTTAAATTCCCATTAGTCAACAATTGAGCATTGAGTAAAGCTTGGGAAGAGAGTAGTGGCTATATTGTTTATTGGTCATAGTCGAAAATAAAGTTGTAAAATGGTTAAGTAGATCAAGCACCATTCCATTAACAACCTGGATAACTAGTCGGGGAAATGGAGGCCTGCATATTGTGTTCCTTGTGATGTTTTTGCTACTTAAATGCCGAGACTTTGGAATATTAGTATCTGTGAATAATCTATTCTTATAGCCAGGGAAGAAATATTAAGGCAAAGCCAATTAATGGCTTTGTCCCCAGCAGCACTATTCAATTAGAACTTGAGACTCACATCTAAAAGAAAAAAAAAATTAAAAATAATGACTATAAATAGGATCCTAGGAAGCTAGACTACCAGATATCATCAAGTTGCTGGTGCTTGTAGAATGGTGTCTTCTGATTATGTTCTCAACTTTGGGGCTTGATCACACAGTGGTTTGCTTGAAGGAGAGAGCATTTTACGAGGAGTTGTTTGAGATGGTATAGATAGGGAGATGATAAATGGGCTTACAGAAGTGATTATACATGTAAAGTTGTGGTTCAAATGGATAATTATAAACGGGGAATAAGAAAAGGAAGGGATGATACCCAAATAAGCCCTTGATCTTTTACTACATGGAATTAAGACTCTAAATTTTTATTTCAATGTAATTATACCCATTAAATCTAAAAATGGGTGAATAAGGTCCAATTACCTGAAATTTCAAAATAGCATACCCTAAAGTATTTGTCATCTAGCTTCTCCAAATAAGCCTAGATGAGCATTTTCTATATATGACATCCGTCTGCCAATGGAATATGAAATATTTTGTACATCAAGGTTCGCAATATAATAAAATAAAGTCCATAGTCTTAATTCCATATAAAAGATCGAGGGCTTTTTTTCATTTTCTAGTGAAGTTACTTAATTGGGTATTACCCAGGAAACATGGAAACACTGTCCAAACTTACTACATATCTTTGGGTGTTATCAGAAGAGACTATTCTCTCTCAGGCTATTATATCTGATTTGACTCTGTTAAGGTGGCAGGAAGAGTGATCTGAATGCTTTTTCTGTTTTCCTTTAAGTCTATCATTCTTTTGAGGAGTTCGTGCAGAATTGCAGATCGCTTCATCTACTTACAAAAACATCAACTATCTAAGTAGGAAACTAACCTTTTTAAGTTTCATATACTTATCAATGGATGCTATGCTGCCTCATTCCACTTTTGCTTGTTTTCTTTCTTTCTATCTTTTTTTTTTATCTTTTTCTCTAGTAGACATTGATACAAACTGTTCAAGTTAGATTTGCTAGTTTTCTGGTGTTAATTGTTTTCTTTTTCCTCTCAGCCATTGGCTCGAATGGGAGCTACTGTCACCGGAATTGATGCAGTAGAGAAAAACATCAAGATTGCCCGTCTTCATGCTGTATGTTATTTTCTTCTTCTCAACCATTTCATGATTTGGAGGTGGTTTTTTTTTTTTTTTTTTTTTGGTGCATGCAAGTGTAAACTTTCATAATTTTCTTATAGCTAGAATATATTCGAGTTTCTGCAGCATTATTTTTTTTATTCCTTTCTTATTAACCCGAGCATTACTACTTCTTGGCTGATTTTAGTAATAACTGCACATAGGTTTGAAAAAGGCAAATAGATTAGCACTTGCATATTTAATGATAACTCTATGTCAGGCCTATGGTTTTGAAGAGACAATTTGTCAAGACTTTTCACATACTCTTTGTCTTTGAAACTATAGCTTGTATTTCTTAAAGAATAGGTCAAATTGAATTATGTTATTTTATCAGGCATAATTTACTTTGTATGAAAATATATTGTAAAGGAAAGCTCTTATCTGGTTCTACTTTGGCACAACAAGCTAGTTAGGTAGGTGAATGAATACACACTGAGCATTTTTCATGTAAGAAGTTTTCAAGTTTGAAGCAACAGATTTAGACTCAATAAAGTCATTCTAGCTTCTCCACAATGTCTGGGATTTTTTTCTAAGTTATTTGCATTTTTATGAAAACATCCTAAGCAAATTCATGATTTCCTACTGTGTCTATCTACATCTTTCATTAGTTCCTTCCTATCATTCATTTATTTTCTTCTGAAATATCTGTTTTACAAAAAGCGTCCTCTTATTAATGTTATTTCTTTTGTAAGCAAGCAGAGGGTGACTTGAGTTAAGTTTTCATTCCAGCAATATTTTGGCATATATTCTCATAATTTTATTGATGATTTCTTGGGTTATAAGTTTTCATCGTACTGTGTATTGTTTCTCAAATTCAAATTCCCTTTTTCATTATAGATATTTGGTTCCTGCTATAAGTTTGATTAAGATGAACATCGTCTCTGAATGCTATTGCATCAAATTACAAGTATAAAATTTACATTTATGAGTGCCAGTATCTTACTTATGGTTATTGTGTTCTAGACCTTTACTTGGATTTTATGATGTACCTGTTTCTACAGGATTTGGATCCGACAACTTCAACTATCGAATACTGTTGTACTACAGCAGGTACAATCTAATCTTAATGCTTATTCTGTAGGTTAATCTTCTGGTAATCTAGAATAATAATGAGTTGAAATGAGCATTGCTTTCTGTTTTCCAAACTTTTATATCTTTAAGATAGTGACTTTTCTGGATGAGTGAGAGTGGACAAAGTGCTTGCTGTTGAGTTGCCTCTTCTAACACTGCAATCTGGTTGAAATGTGAATTAAAACATGCAGCCAAAATTTAGCAGTAGTTCACATGCTAATAAATCTTGATGGTAGAATTGTCATACGTACAATTCTCTTCGGAGTAAGTAGCCCTTTACCAGAAACTTGATGTTGCTTTTGGTTAACTCTCAAGAGCAAATAACCTGAAAAAATTTTCAATAAAAAATAAGAAATGGGTTTTTAACTAGAATTTATCCTAACCAGCCTCATAGATTTCGGGAGCCTAATATTCCATCAATGTGATCTCTTCAGCTTTTCATTCACTTAAAACACAGTTTCTGCAGTGTATCAGTATGAGAGCTATAAATACAGCTAGTTGGCTAGTTGGTCAAATTCGCCGTACAATAGCTCCCATTTTTTAATCTATGAAAGGTATTGAAGACAATTGAAGTTGTAACCGATTTCTCTTGATGTCTGTGATGGTCACATGTACTTTGATAGCTACAAATGCTTGCAGATTATAATTTTGACTTTGATAACAGTGTCACATTATTGCACACTCATGACATGGCCGATTTGAATTAGTTAAACAATCATAGTTATTGCTATTTCCTCTTTTTCTGTCGTTTCATGAGTTTGTTTGGTGTTTGGTTTTAATAATAGCTTATGCGGATGCATTTTCGTGTACAGAAAAGCTGGTTGATGAACAGAGACAGTTTGATGCAGTGATTGCTTTAGAGGTATGCCCTCTCTGGACAACATCTCACTCTCTCTGTCTCTCCCCATTTGTGTCTACATGTTGTTGAGAACTATTATGGTGATCTTCTACAGTCTTTTACTATGGCATAATGATGGTGCACTCACTATTGCTAAGAGCATTTTTATGGTCTATTCAATTTATTTCATATTACTTATTCAGTCATTCTTTATATACTTCCCATTGCCGTAAATTTTTGTCTTTATATACTTTCCATTGCCGTAAATATGTGTATTTTCTTGGTAAAATCAATAACTTTTACTTAAGGTGATTGAGCACGTAGCAGATCCCGCTGAATTCTGCAAGTCTCTCTCAGCGTTAACTGTCCATGAAGGGGCTACTGTGGTTTCAACAATTAACCGCTCTATGAGATCATATGCAACTGCCATTGTTGCAGCGGAGTACATGCTGCAGTGGGTATGATTCTGCCATCTTCCTTTATATACAATACTTCATTATTTTATTTTTCTACTTTGATATGTAATTATGTATCCATTCTATACACTTTCAGGATTTGGTTTCCACGTCACATTCATTGTCTGAAAATTAATCTAATTGAGGTCTTATTTTCATTTTGCTTTTCATGTCTTAACATTTCTTTTTCTTCATATGCAAAAATGTAAAATACGATTCGAAGTTTTGGTTAAACATTGTGACAAGTATAAATTTCCAATGAAATAGTATTGTTCAGAACTCGGATTCGGTGTCCTGCAAATCAAGTCTGAGACCTTCTATTGAAACAGCTTAGGATTATAAGAAATTTACATATATGTGGCTACTGTCCCTGGAACAAGCAAGACGAAGCTGTTACCTCCAAAAATATAGAAAGCATTCCTTTTATAATTCTTCAAACACAGGCAGTTCTTAATATGTCTCATGATTTTATGCAGCTTCCTAAAGGCACGCATCAATGGTCAAGCTTCCTTACCCCAGAAGAACTCACCATGATTTTAAAACGTGCTTCGATCGATGTAAGCAAGCAACCATTCAAATCCCGTTATTGACATCTGAAACTGAACTCTTCCTTTGCGATATGACTAACCTCTGTGCTGCTCTATGGTTGGCTGTATAGGTAAAAGAGATGGCTGGATTTGTGTACAATCCCTTAACAGGGAGATGGTCTCTATCAGATGATATTAGCGTAAATTTCATTGCTTTTGGAACTAAAGAAATATAATGAAGAACAGGGTTGTTAAGGCGTGCATCTAGGTGCTGCCCCATAGTGCCAAACAACAAAAGCGCTTCAGATTCTTTTGGGCGAGGTGTAAGCACACATCATGCCTTCTGTAAGACAGTACAAGGAATAATTTTTGCAAGCACACACGTAGATCCTTTTGCAAGCACACATCTAGTTATGTAATTTTATAAGGAATTTTTTTTTTTTCATTCCTTAACCCTCACTATTTCAAAGACTGATGAAGTCGAAATTTTATGTATCTCATACATAAATGTATCGGACAATTCAAACTTGATACCCATTGACTTATACCTGATGATCATCAAATGAAGAGATTATTCTTTAAATTTAAAAGATCAATTTTAGAGCAATATCAATGAGATTGAACTCCGGTTCTAGTCTTATATTTCTCGTTGTGTTAGCCATTTTATCAACTGGTAAAGATTTAGCAAGGGATTTGCTAACACTTGATTTGTTGATAGGACTCTAGATTTAACCTTACATTCCTTAATGACACTTTTCACATGAATGTACCTTATAGCAATATGCTTTTTGTTGTTAGACAATCATTCATTCTTTGTGTTGTAAAAAACAATTTGATAATTACAATATAAACTTATTCGTCCTTAGGTTCTTTCAATAAATGATATATTTAAGAAACTTTTTAAACCAAAATAAATCTTCAGTGGCTTGTGACATTGCGATGAATACGGATTCAATGGAAGAAAATGCCACGTAAATTCGTTCCTTAGATGACCAAGGGACTGTTACCTCCTATAGTGAACAACCAGCCACTAGTGGACTTGGAACTTCTCTTATTCAAAGCCCTAATTCTTGCATCACTGTAGCATTCCAAACCATGAGTCTCACATTTGTAATGAAAGCAAAGCATAATTTAAAGTAGGCTTCAAGTATCTCAACAATTTATTTAATTTATGCTAATGTTCATTACTAAGATTATTAGTAAATCTACTTAATATACCAACAATGCATGCGATTTCCAGTTCTAATATGATTCTTAGCATAGATCAAACTACCTATAGTCTTAGCATACTCCTTTTGATTAATCAGTTTTCCTTAGTTAGACACATGTTTATTAAATGGATCTATGTGTGTTTTATTAAATTTGTTATTTAATTGATCAAACTTCTTAAACAACTTTTTTTATACGATGAGATTATGAAAAAATAGATTTACTATTCTTTTTCATAAACCTAGACACCTAACATCACATCAACCATACCTAAGTCATTAATATCAAAATGTTTAATCTGAAAGGACTAGTCTCATTATTACATTTCATGTTCGTGACATAAATAAGAATATCAACACTGAGAGTGATAAAAGATTTTAAAATTTACTGTAACTTTAGTAAAGTTCCAATTCTCAAATTGATATATTTAAAGTCAAATCTATTGATCTCTTTTGTGAACTTATACCATCGGTTAGATTCTCATTTAAGATCATATAAAGATTTGTTAAGTTTACATACCTTATATTCTTATTCTTGAACGGTATAAATTTTCAATAGATAAATGTAAATTTTTTAATTAAGATCATTGTCGCGGAAAGTCTTTATAACATGCATTTGAAGTAATTCAAGACAGTAAATTGAAGCAATCACAAACCATCGGTCTCATAGAAATAAATTTGGTAATTGGTGAGAAAATTTCAAAATAATCCAGACATTTCTTTTGACTATAACCTTTAAGAACCAATCCTGTTTTTCATTTGTCACTACTACTAATTTTGAGTTTCTTTTTCAAAATCAGTCGGAGCCAATAGATTTAGTAGTAACTTTCGTAACAGTATAACTTTAATAATAGTAGAAGTGTACTTTATATTTTAGATTATTAAATTTAATATTAATTTTTGTATAAATTATAAATATTTAATTTTATTAAATTAAATTATTAAATTTTTATTATTAATAAATTAAATTATTTATAAAATTTTGTAAAATAAAAAATTAACATAAATATATTATTTTATGTCTTATCAAGATAATATTTGATAGATATTATTTTTATTAAAATTACTTAATAAAATTAATGAAAGTGAATTTATTTATTAATAATAAAATTTTAATAATTTAATTTGATAAAATAAAAAAAATTTTAAACTAAATCAATATTACAATGTAATAATTTAAAATATAAATTACTTAATAATATAAATATAGCCTTTAATTATGTTCACCAGTCACCAGACATTATTTAATATTTTTCGTAAAAATATTTTAAAAACCGTTCGTGCTCCTTGGAAATGGAGACCAAAAGCATCACCTGCATACATATGACGGATTACGATTGAAAATTCGAAGGATTTTTCAATTTGTACACGTTACTTTTTGCTTCACAAATCTACTCTCCTAACCGACAAAACAATCAGCACACGCTACCTTTCACATGCCACGTAGCAATTAAGAAATTCGAATACACGTGGTCAAATTACATCGCGAGTTTTGGTAGCCCAAGCCAATTTATATGGTGGACCCCACCTTAACTCTAAATATCGGCATTTCACATTCCACACAGTTTCCAGATGGAAGACGTACGCCGAACTTGGGAACACTGTTGCGGCTTTGATCATCGTTATTGTTCGGTGATATTATCTGTTATCGAGATGTATTTATTTTATATTTATGTATTTTATTTTATTATAATTATATTTAAATTATTTTATATTTATATAAATTTTAATATATTAATAATTTATATTATAAATTTTTTAAATATATATTCGAATTATATTATATCGTATTTATTTTATTATTATATATATATTTTAATGTAATCGTGTTTAAAATTATTAAATTTTGTTATAATTTATTACTCTATGCGGGATATAGAGATGCTGAATTGTAATTCAATTTTTTTTTCATATTTTTTATTAAATTTTATTGATTTGGTCAAAAAGTTAAAATTATTATTTATAAATTAATTAAAAATAAAAAATATTTTATTATTATTAAATAGTAATTTTGACCTAGTGTAAAGTAAAGAAATATGTCCAAAGCCCGGCTAAAGTAAGCTAAGCAAGCTACTCGACCTATGAACAGAGCTAGTAGGATATACTACTTGGGTCGAGCTGAACCAGATCATATTGATAAAAAAAATTATCTGTCATTGGCTTAAAAACTCAAAATATTATTGAAATATTAAATATAACAATATATTTATAAGTTTTTGATAATTAAATTAATTAATTTTGTTATTTATTAAATAGTAATTTATATTAAATCAAACTGGTCTAATTTTTTTAAAAGTATTACTTTAAATCTAATTTTATTAAAATTAAACGAATAACTTAACTTTTTAAACATATATAATAATAATGTATATTATATTATTAAAGGTTTTTCTTTTTCTAAATTGAAAATATAAGCCAATCCAGTAGTTTGTGGTAGGATGTCCTTGTAATGAAATTCGCTTCCATGGATTAAAGTTAGACAAAAACAAAGTTTGATAATTCATTGTTTTTATATTAATAATACAATATTTGACAATTCATAAAATGATTTGTTTCAGTAATATTGTGTGAAATTATGATTTGAAGTAAATTTCAGCTTGTTTTACATAGCATTTTATGATATATATATATATATATATATAAACAAATCTCGTTCTCCTAAAGGTTACACTCTTAATTTTACATCATAAAATTACCAATTACATTTAAATCTAAATAAATGAAGTAACTTTTGAGTTACTAATATACTCTCAACGGTATCTACATAAAATTTAATAATTAATTAGACTATGAAGGTTCTTCAAAATAAAGATGAGTTTCTTTTGAATATTTTTAAAGTGGTGACATTTTTAAAATTATCTTTTGAATTAATGAAAAAAAGCCTTTTCAATATCGAATGAGTTTCGAGTTAAAACAAATAATATAACGCATAAATAAAACTATTTCATTGGTAAAATCTTTTAATAATTATTTTTTTAATGTATTAATAATTAGACTCCATTTGAATTCCATCTCATCTTCAATGAGATGAAATCCAACCTTTTAAGGGTTTCTCACTCCAATTGCATCGCGAAGATAAGTAGAAAGAGAAAAATTTCGACCAATCATAAATTATTATATGTAAATTAAAATTTTTTTAATTAAGAAATTATCAATTAAATTTTATATCACCTTATGCAATCGATGATATTGTACGTGATAATATCATAAATAGATATTTATCTATAATTAAATTAAAATTAATTTAGAGTTTTATCTCTAACTAAATTAAATAAATTTAGAGCTAAATAAAAGAGTTTTATCTCTAATTCAATTAAATTAATTATGAAATAAATAAATAATTTTATCTCCAATTAAATTAAATTAATTAAGAGATAATTTATTAAGGTAAGTATTTTTAAGAAGTTATATTTTTTAAGAGCTCTTCTTATTTGGTACTATAAAAAAAGGACCTCTACCAATGTTATTGAACAAATTTCACAAGCATAAAGAAAAGAAGTAAATTTTGAATATTCAAGTTTTCTTAAAGTCTCAAGAAGTTTTTTCTTAAGAACATGAAGAATACAAATAATGCTGCTCTTATTCTTCAAGAAGTTGCTCTCCAATCCTGTTTCGGTGACAGAAAGGAGATAAATTCTGTTTGTCTAGATCAAGTCTAAAAGACCCTTGAAGCGGAACCCATCAATTCAAGATCAAGTTTGAAGACCCTTGGATTGAATTTTTTATTAAAGAAAAGAATAAAAAGATTTCTTTATTTTAAAAAATAATCCAGAGATTGTAACTCAAATCTAATAAATAAAATTGATTTATTTGTCTCTAATTTTCTTTATCATTTTCAATAAAAAGTTTGTGTGTACAAGATGCATTTAGATTTCCCTCATGATGCAACCCCTTTAACTGGATATCGCGGCTGTAATGATTTTCATCTTATCTTTTTAGCAAATCTTTTAATATTATAAATCTATTTTTATTTAAAAATTATAAATTATTAACTCTTTTGTTTTCATATTTTTAATTCAAATTATTTAATCACTTAATTAATTAAGTAAGTTTATATATTTATATAATAGTTAATTCAAATATTTAAACAAATATATAAAATAATATTTATTAAAATTTAAATGTTAAATATTATTAAAATATACATAAATGATGTGAATGAAAAAATTGACATTTTAGATCTAAATTTTGTGTTTAAAAAAAATGATATTTAAAATATGTGGGTAATTTGTTAAGGATTCAAAAAATTGTGAATAGTTTTCTTTTTTTTTTTTGGATGAGAAGTTCCATGAATAATAGTGGCTAGTTTATTTAAGAGATGGATAGTCTTTAATTGGATAGCTTTTACATAAAGCTGATAAGTTCTTTTAAAAATAAATAGTTTTTTATAAAAGATTTTATATGAAAATCTTATAAAATATAATTATTCTTATTTTATTTTATAACCTTAATTATTTTTTATATTTTTTTGATTAAATTAACGTCATTTAATTTGTACATCAAATTTAATAAATAACTTTATAAATCTAATATATAAATAATAAAACAAAGTTCAAGGATACAAGATAAGATATTGTTGATGTGGACGCCCTCTTTTATTGACATGTAGGATAAGTTACCGCTGATATGAACATCTTCTTTTATTGATATTAGGATAAGTTTAAGTAAATAATATCTTATCAGTTAATTTTTAATATTTAGATTTTTAAAAAAATATTTATAAAAAAATTTTAAATTTTAAAATAAAAGGATTATATTCTCTAATAAAATTTGTTTATATATATGATTTATAATTTTCATGTACGAAAGCATACAAAAAAAATAATAATAAATTATATTACTATAATTAATTTTACCCTTTGGTTTTTGCTTCATTATTATAAATAATATCATATATGATTTATATTTTAGCATATTTTGATCATATATGATGGACTGTAAGCTCATCAGATAGTCCGAAAACTAAATTCAATGTATATGAGCATAATTTCATTAATTTCATTGGCCAAATATATATATATATATATATATATATATATATTTCTTTATACATTCGATTTTGAATGAGTCTATACAATGATGAAATTATTTTTTTACTATTAAAATAAGAATTCATAATATATAAAATAGGAATTTATTTAATGGTAATAGAATATAGGAATAATATTTGATTTTTATGGGAGTTTGAAAACATTTAAATATTTATAAAAAAAATTTAATTTTTATGCTATCAAATCTTATCTATTCACACTTATAAAATAAATTATTATCTTTTACTTAAATTTCAAATTAAATTAAATATAAATTGCTTTTCTATTAAACTCTAATTTTTAAAAGAATTATCAAAATATTTATTTGTAAATTTAAAAATTATCATGAATGATAAGATTTATATTTTAAGTCTTATAAGTAATAACTAATGTTCAAAACTTATCATTTGAAAACTGTTTAAAGGTGATTTAGGGTTCTTCCTCCAGGTAGCAATAGGAGTGAAAGACAAGCATATAAGTAATTTTTTGTTATTGCTGAAGAAAAAAAAATAGAAGCCTTCTACCCAGACTAAAGAAGAAGAAGCTACAAATTGAAAGATAAATATGAAAGGAAATTTTGAGAAAAAAGTAGTAATGTTTTTCTAATTGTTCGTTTAACATTCTTAAATTTAAGGATATGGAAGTAATATTCCAATAGACAGTTTTTATGAACTTTTACATGAGTGATTTGGTGCAGCCTAGAAGGTAGCTTAAATGGTACAAGAACTTCGCCTTGAGCACATTTTGGTACAATGAAAAAGCCCCATGCCACATTACTTAAGGTTTTTCCATCACAGATTTCTTTATTCATTAATGGTGATTCATAGTTGTACACAAACTAGTGTCAAGTTAATTGTAGG
The DNA here is from genome assembly GCA_038381835.1 of Adansonia madagascariensis. Taxonomy (NCBI): domain Eukaryota; kingdom Viridiplantae; phylum Streptophyta; class Magnoliopsida; order Malvales; family Malvaceae; genus Adansonia; species Adansonia madagascariensis. The sequence goes on from JBBYHL010000004.1 coordinate 5,018,249, forward strand.
TTTGAGAATATATGGTATGGCTATATATGGATATTTATGTAAAAACTTTATTTTTATTACATGTATGATAATTTTAAATTTTTTGTTATTTACTATAAATCTATTTAATTATTCAATTATAAAATTTTTTAAAATTTAAACTTATTGTACTCTTTCAATTTTCAATCTTTATTTATATCCTAATATATCCCATTCACTTAAATAAATTTTTTTTAATTTTAAATTATTGTTCAAATTCAAATATTATAAATATAATAAAAATAAAAAATATTGTTTATATATTATAAATATAATAAAAATAAAAAATTTCATATTTATATTTTTTATATATTATAAATTAATTATAAATTATCAATATAGAGTCAGACTATATATATTATTTTTATCTTTTTGAATTTTCTAATATCTTATTGTTTCTTTTTAAATTTAAAAAATAAGTATCACTTTAAAGTTTAACAATACATGCTACGTTAAAATTTCATTTTAGTATTTAACTTTGCTTTAAGATGCATATATATATATATATATATATATTGCTTTTATAATTTTGTTTATTTAGTTCTTCCATGATTATATATGTTAAAAATTAAATTAGTATTTTCTCTATAGTTATATCTAAATTTTTAAATTTTATATAATATAACATACCATAATAAAATTAAATTTTACTACTATGATCACTGTCAAAATTTAAAAAAAATGTGAAAGAGATTAGGAGATATCAAATATATATCAAAAAGAAAAAAAGAATTGATGCAATATAATATGGTTTTTTAGAATATAAGAAAATAAAAATATGTTGTTGTATGATCAATTAAATAATAAAAAAAATTAACAACATATCAATACATTATAAAATTTACCAAAATGCTAAAAAGTGAAAATATAGATTGTATGTGAAATATGTAACAAATAGAAAGAATTGAATAAAATATGTCAAAAAAAATAAAATCATGGAATAAATAAATAAAATTATAAAAGTGAGTATATCTTAAAGAAAGTTAAATACTAAAACCAAAAAAAATAATGTAATACGTATCATCATATATTTATTTAAATAAAATAATTATGTAAATAAAATTTATCTAAATAAATCTAAACAATCAACTTTACCAATTTTTTTTAAAAAGTATTCATTAATATTTATATTCACTTTTTGATAAAGTATGCTTCCAAAATATATTATTCATATCACAAAGAGAGAAGCAGTTAAGGTTTTATTTGTCTAATATTTTCAATAGCTGTGTTATATTGTTGTTGTTTAATTGAATTTTTTACATTGTGCCTCTGATCATATGCGTATTTTTTGGTTTCTTGCAGAGGAATAGAGTAAGAGCCTTTCAGCCATATACAAAGTAAATTTAACTTCCCAATTAATGTTAAGGAAATCATGCTTCTTTCGAGTTAGAATTTATTTTTATATAAAAACTAGAATTAACGCCAAGCTTGCGTCATGAGGATTATAATTTTTTAAAAAAATTAATTAAAAGTAAAAAGTAATTTTAAATTAAATATTATTGAATAATAATATTAATATTATTGTATTATATTTTGTTATTATAAAAAAAACATTTATAATAATTATTCAGAGTTGAGTATGATTGTTAAAAACACCTATTACGTTGTTTAAAAGACAAAAAATGAAGTAATAATGTTATCAATATTAAAGTATTGATAAATATCATAATGTAATATTGAAAGTTTTATAATTGAATAAATATATAATTGATCAAGAAATTATCATGGTGATATATAATCTCGTGAGCCGGCATGAATACAAACTGAATATAAAACAAGGTTTTTTTCTAGAAAATAACAGAAGTCTAATGTATGAAATATAAAGGATCAAATTGGGTGTGGGAACTATCTTGTGGGAAATTCTTAGAAAGTTTCATCTTTTAATATGGTCTTAGGGATTTTTTGTTAAAGTACTAAAACCTTATCCATACAAATAAATAAACCTTATTCATTTATCGTATAAGTTACAAATATTTTAATGAATATGTATTTGGAATAGCATATGTACAACTTATATTTGTATCATATAAAATTAAATAATATGTAATAATTTATTTAATCAATTATTTAATTTTTAATATTTTTAATATTGAAATTTTAAATTTATCTAAATGTTTTAATATATATGATATTTATTTAAAGCACACAAAAATATTTCAACTTATTCTTAAATAAATATAAATTTAAATATAAAATATAAATTTAAATAAATAAAATTAATTTATGCATTGCATGAGTAGCAAACTAGCAGTATACATATTTCCTTGTTCTTTCACGTATCTAATCGTTATTACTAATAAGTCTCATCATAAGTCCAATTGATTAAGACTTCATCAATATTGACACTACACCGCAATTTATAATTCCTAGAAAAACCATTTCTATCTTGAGAATCGATGTTCGTAAAATCATGTTACTTTAATTTTATTATTGTTAATAATAAATTAAATAGATCATTTAAAAAATTTGTATAAAATTAGAGTTTAAATCGAATCATTATAATATATTATAAAAAAATTCACTTAATTGAAAATAACTTTAAATAAAAATATAAATATCTAAAATTATTAAATTTAATCCAGAAAAATAATACTTTTCATGATAGCCGCAACTGCTCCTGGTTATGATGGTAAATAAATAGATGGACATGTATTCACATTACACAAAATTTAGAGTTATTTGAATAGTATCAATTAGATTCGACAATTTTAGATGCAACATGAGTATAAAACATGAACACAACATCCAAAAATAATTAAAATATTATATCACTTAAAAATAATATGAATACACACAAATAGATGAATTTGTCCAAAATCTATATATGAAAAAATCACTAAAACATGAAAAAAAATAATGTGACACAAAATTAAGAGTTTTTTTAATAGTATTAATTAAACTTAAAAATTTTAAACATGACACATATACAAAAAAAATTAAAACATAATATAATAAAAATTATTAACATAATATAAATATATAAACGTGTTAAAATCTATATAAATATTAAAATTATAATAAATTAGATACAATTATAATATAAAATAATACCATACAACATATGATAATTATTAAAAAAAAATCGAAAAACATTAAACTACTTTCCATACTTTCCCACTTTCCACATGGCAAACAGTTCACATCATTGTCGAAAACCATTGAGGGATTAACTATTAAAGATTAATTTAATTTAATTAGAATTATGCCCTCGATTTGTTGGGAGTTTTAAATTTTTTTATAAATTTAATTAATTATTAATAAAAAAATTTTAAATTAAATTTTATTAAATAATAATTATAATTAAATTTTTTTATTTTAAAATTGAGTATGAATTTTAAATTGATCCGTGAGTTAACTTGTAGATTAATTAATTTAAATACAATATTTAAAAATTAAATAAAAATAATTAATTAATATAATAATTAAAAAGATTTTTTTCCCTCTTATTAGGTAGGTATCCTAAATCAATAGAAAATAATTTCTTTAAATACATCATTTAAATTAAAAATAAAAATAAAAATTTTAAATATAACAAATAAAAAATAATTATTATAAATAAATTTCTTTTTAGTTTTTTTACCAAGGGGTCGATTGCAGCTTTTAAATCGATTTGTGAATTATCATATGAATTAACTCCTTTAAATAGCTCATTCAAAAAAATAAAATAAAAAACTTAAATATAAAAAATAAAATTAATTAATAAAATAAATTTTTTATTTTTTTAGGTAAGTTAATTACGGATCCAAAATTTAATCGTCAATTATCATATAAATCAATCTTTTTATTTTTTTTATAGTAAATTGATTGTAAATATTAAATCAATTTATAAATTTACGTACAAATACATCTCTTAAAAAGAATAAAAAAACTCAAAAAAAAATTAAAAAATAATTAAACCGTGTGAGCAATAATTTTTTAGTAATTGTTTTTATAATATGGTATGCTGTATATATGGTGTATGGCAGACTTGGCATGCTATTTTTTAAAGTATGGTATAGATATAGATGGTATAGACATTAATTTATAAGAAATAAGCTCGTGATTTTGCGGTGTGAACAGAAGTAAACTAGGGGGAAATTAGTTATGAATTAAAAAAATTGAAGGAGAGAGAAAAAAAATTCCCTGCAACAATTTATTATATATTTATACTAAATCCCAAAATCACAAACCAAAGTTCCAAAAATTTCCACCTTTTTTTCGCAGATTCTTGTGCGTTTGTTTTTTCTTCATTTAGAAGATGTCATCAAAGGAAGAACCATCTTCAAGAGTGACGGCACGGTTGGCCGTGCTCTCTGCTCATTTAGCAGCTCCTGATTGGTCCTTCAACTACCTCAGCCCCACCGCCCTCAAGCCATGGTGCGTATCGGCTCAGACTGTTGGCTCTGTCGCCGGTACGTTAACCATTATCGACGAGCGAACTGGCAAGAAATACCAGGTCCCTGTCTCCGCTGAAGGCACTGTCAGAGCTACCGATTTCAAAAAGGTTATATATATATTTTCAAAAAGTTAAACCAATTTGTTAGTATTTTGTATATATTATTTAAGAAATCATCTGATTTTGAAGTTTAAGAGAGCCTTGAATTTAATTGCAGATAACAACAGGGAAAAATGACAAGGGGCTGAAAATTTATGATCCGGGTTACTTGAATACTGCTCCGGTTCGGTCGTCGATTTCTTATATTGATGGAGATGAAGGCATTCTTAGATACAGAGGGTATCCAATTGAGGAATTGGCTGAGAGTTCCACTTTCTTGGAAGTAGCCAACCTCTTAAGTAAGCGATTACAAATACAAACACCGCCTTTCTTACCCAAACTGTGATCGTTTCAAAATTTTCTTTGTGGATAATTTTTTTTTTAAATTATTGTTTTGTTTGAGTTTGGAAAAAATTGATAATTTGGTGTACCTAACACTATGCACATGAAATTACATGGTGGGTGTTGAGGATTAATTTATGCAACTCTCATTTTGCAAACCATAATATAATTTTATTTGTGAAGGATAGTTCAGACCTACCAAATCAATTTAAATCTTTAATGTATCAAAGAAATCAATTGGTTGATGCCCATTTTTGATCGACACCTGGGTAGATTGTATGTAAATATTGTGACATGGTGTGTCGTGAAGATCAAGCCTCGGGGAGGGGGCGAATTAAGGGGAGAGAGAAGTGAGAAAGGAAAAATCTAAATGAACGGTGGATAGGTTATTGAAAAGAATGTTATGGCAGTTCTGAAGAGAGTTCGAAGCTCAATTGCAGTTTAAATAATTACTCTTGGTTTTTGAGCTAAAACTTTTGCCATTTTGTTGATCCGTATCTAAGGCAAAACCCTTTTCGATAAATTAATTATTCCGTGACTATTTGAGGATAAAATCATAGTTGCCCACCTTTCTTAAAGTTGATATGACAGATGAATTAACTTGATAAATCAATTGTAAACTATTTCAACAATGGTTTTATCTAATTATCCTGGACAAGAGAGGTTTATATTTTTGTTCCTTTGATTGGAGTTATGAATTTATGTGTATATTTGTGTTTTAAATAACTTGCTTCCTCTTTTCAGTGTATGGGAATTTGCCTTCCGAAGGTCAGCTAGCCGACTGGGAATTCGCTGTTACTCAGCATTCAGCTGTGCCACAGGGGATTCTGGTATGCTTCTGTTTCTTCTAGCAATAAACCTTGTCTGGTCCTAGTGATGCTGCAATCTGCGCGATATTTATATCCTTGGTTGTCTAATTTCTTTATTTTCTTTGGTTTAAGGGCCAAAAATCTGATTTTTTTCACCGGTAATATTAACTAGGCTCTCTCCCTCTAGTTCCGCAGAAGTTCTTCAACTTGTATCTTGTTTTCTCTGTTGTAGGACATTATACAATCAATGCCTCACGATGCTCATCCGATGGGTGTACTTCTCAGTGCAATTAGTGCTCTTTCTGTCTTTCATCCTGATGCCAATCCTGCTCTCAGAGTGAGTTGATCGTTAAGTTTCAACAAATGCTTTATGAAGACTCATTTGAGTTAACAGTGTGTTGCACTAGCTTTTTGCACGCTAATGGATGTGGGTCTGTAAGAGTACATAGGGAGCAGAAAAATGGAGAGAAGTTATAGTTTTTTTGATCGAATAAGAAAATAGGATAACTGGGCCAAGTGGCTTTGGAATTGTAAGGATTTTAAGATCAAATTGTTTTAAGATATAGGATGACTTTATATTTTAGGTGGCCTGTCTTGTGGTCTATTTTCCAAATGTTGAAAGTGAGTTGAAAGAAATTAACTCAGCGGAGGCCAACTCTCTCTTGTTATTTACATACATATATTATAAAGAAAGTGAGTGGGCTTACACTAAGTTATAAATATATATGTCTGCTGTGAGGTAGCCTTTCACAAAAGGGTCAAAATTGGGAGTTTTGACCTGATCCTTGTGATATTAGAAAGTGCTCTGGCAGTATGGCTTGATTGAGGCGAATGTAGTTTTAGCTTCATCCAGACCAAAAGCAGAGCATATTTTATAGGAAGCAATTGTGGAAACATTAAAATGTGGACAACTTGCAATAATCTCCTACTCTCCTCTTTGTTTTAGCAAGGCTGCAAGTATCTCCTGTGCACACTGCTTTGAGCTTACATATTGCAACTTTACTTTTGTGTAGCATGTTAAGACAGGACTTGTGCTATGCTGTAGTGCTTTTTAAAAAATAATTTAAAAACCTTTATGGGATTATTTTACTTTCCTAGTTTATCAGGTGTTTGATCATAGATCTACTATTAACGCAGGGCCAAGATCTTTATCGATCGAAACAAGTGAGAGACAAGCAAATAGCACGCATTCTTGGAAAGGTTTGTGTGTTTAATTCCTTTTCTCCTTTGTGTCTTTTGTACTCTATAGTTGATTCTATTCACCAGGTATGACTTTTGTCTCCGGTGCGTGAACTTGTTACTTTCATCTTGTCCCTTCACTCAGGGACCATGCCTACAGCTATAGGTTTAGGTTTACCATTTATTTTCATTCTGTTGAGAGATCAGTACAAAACTTTTTTCTATTTGCAGGCACCAACCATTGCTGCAGCTGCTTATTTAAGGATGGCGGGAAGGCCACCAGTTCTTCCTTCTAACAACCTTTCTTATGCTGAGAACTTTCTCTACATGCTAGATTCCATGTTTGTTCTTTGGAACTTTAATTTTCTCATTATTGTATTGGCTACATTTACAAATTACTTTGGGAAAAAGTAACTGTTTATGTTCTGGCTGCTAGATTTTATTTTTGTTGATCATTGTTAATGCTCTTTTATCTTGTTATCCTTATCTGGGAGGTCATGAGTAATCAATAAATACCCTATGACCTGGTTATCATTTAAGAAATGCAAGATTCAGGCCTACCTTTGCCTAACTAATGCATATGTTTTAATAACTTTCAGGGGCAATCGGTCTTACAAGCCTAACCCTCGGCTTGCTCGAGTGCTAGACATTCTTTTCATACTGCATGCAGAGCATGAAATGAACTGTTCCACAGCCGCAGCCCGGCATCTTGCATCAAGGTGAGTCTATTAATGTTATTGTCCAACTTTGTTAGAACAATCAAAACCTTCTACTAAATGTCAGCATTTATCTGTATCTGCAGTGGGGTTGATGTTTATACTGCTCTAGCTGGAGCTGTTGGAGCACTGTATGGTCCTCTTCATGGTGGAGCAAATGAGGTATGCAGAACCAAATACATGCTGTTATGTAATAACTCCACGCTTATCAGTAGTTGTCTGGATTTCATTTTGCAATGGAATGATGTTAAAATATGCCAGTTAAGACTAAACAATTGCACTTGAGCTGTTATTATTATTATTATTATTATTATTATTATCTGTTTGTATATTTAAGTACATAAATTCTTCTTTTCTCAAGCTGTTTGTGCCAGCAGTATTTGATCTTGTTGTCCTTTTGATTGGTATAGGCTGTGCTCAAGATGCTTAGTGAGATTGGAACAGTTGAGAACATTCCAGAGTTTATTGAGGGTGTGAAGAACAGGTGAAAATTGCTTATAAATTTTGCTGTTGGTTCAACTGAGAGGAAGCTAAAGGTTCCACATGCAATGCTATATTTTCTATCAAATGTGTTATTTATTTTCGAGTATGTCTTCATTTCTTTAGGAAGCGGAAAATGTCTGGTTTCGGGCACCGTGTATACAAAAACTATGACCCGAGGGCTAAGGTGATAAAGAAATTGGCTGAGGAAGTTTTTTCTATTGTCGGCCGGGATCCTCTTATTGAGGTGTTCATCTACCCATCAAATTATATTCTTTTACCTATAGCAATTATTTTTTTCCTCATGCCTAATCTGTTGTAATCTGTTGTTTATTTTTTTAATCACTTCATATTAAACTTAAACTTGTCTAAGGGATATAAGCTGGTCAAGATATAATAAGGCATGGAATGGGAGTTCATTTATGTTTCTGAAAGCTTGTCGCTTGGCATTAATCAAGGCTTTGACTTAGAGGGCAAATTCTGTAAATAGTATAGTTTTTTTCTGATATGGATTAAATTAGTAGGTTTAAATAAAATTTGTTAGTACTTTGTGGTTTGTAATTTTGAGAGGCATGCGTTTATACACTAATCTATGATTTCTTTATATTACCGCAAATGTTTTAATATGCTTTTTTTTCCTTGCCTTGTATTTTTTGACTTTCGCAGGTAGCTATTGCTTTGGAGAAAGCTGCATTATCCGATGAGTACTTCATTAAGAGGAAGCTTTATCCAAATGTTGACTTCTATTCTGGGTTAATATACCGGTAAAGATATGGTTAATTTCTCTGATTACTCTGAGACACTAGACAAATGCATAGGATATTGTTAGTTTTCCTCCTCCAAGTGTTAGACTGGTGTCAACTAAAGTTTTGTTCAATAGGGCGATGGGATTTCCACCGGAGTTCTTCACTGTGTTATTTGCAATCCCTCGAATGGCTGGGTACTTGGCACACTGGCGTGAATCTCTAGATGATCCTGATACGAAGATAATAAGACCCCAACAGGTCAGTCGATAGTTCCAGACTCAAAAATGTATTTATTTATATAAATATGACTAGATGATCGTGATCATGATGGTTAGCAGAAATATTTTGACATGTTCATTCCCAGCTTCTTTGCATATAATCATTTTTCTTCTAGTGTTCGATTTATTTTGTTGTGAAATCTACCTAAATAGTTTAGAAAACAGTTAGTGCTCTGAACAAAGGCTCCCAAGACTAACTCATCCCATCTTTTTTACTGCAAAAATGCCCTAGCCATCTATGTTGCTCCGACTCTTCATTTTTCTTGAAGTTTCCATGTTTGATGCATACCTAAATATGGATATGGGGATATTAACCTCCAAAAACCCCCAAAAAAATATGGAAAACGTAGAAAAAAATTGAATATATCCCCTGGCGGACAAATGACATCAGAGTTCGAGCAACATAGTCAGCCACTCTGACTTAAATGATAGGAATTCCGAAATTTTGAATTGTGATGAGCTTTTTTACAACAAAAATGCCATTTCCGGATCTCCCTTATTTCGCTTATATTTTCAGGTTTATACCGGTGTGTGGCTGCGGCATTTTATACCACTCAAGGAGCGCATGGCGTCAACTGAGGCAGACAAGCTTACTCAAGTATCCATATCAAACGCCTCAAGACGGCGACTGGCTGGATCTGGGGTTTAAGCATTTATTGATATTATTAAAAAAAAACCATAACCAGAGAAATAAAAGGCATCGATATCTCCAAGAAAATAAATGTACCTTTGTTAGTGGCTTTTCTGTATCATAAGTGTATTGTTGGCCGAAGCTGATGCATTGGCCCCGTACCTTAACAAGTATTATTGTTAGGAACCGATATCTCATAATTTTAGACCTTTAAATACTTGCGCTGGTGAGCTTGGAAATGGTAAGTTGTTCATGGTTTTTTTTTTTTTTTATTGGCATCCAGTACTTACTATTAATTCTCCTCGTGACTGAGTTTGATGTTATGTAGGAGTGAGCAATTTTTAATTAAAACTAAAGAGATATTATACTAGATTACTAGTTGAGTTTTTAGACTTCACAAGGGTGACATATAGTTTTACGGCTTAGAAAAAACTAAAAGAATTAAATGAAAAACTGAAGTGGGCATGTGATTTTTTTTTCTTTAATTTTGCTTGTGGAATTAAATATTTTATTATTAGAAATTAATTGACAATTTTTAAAAATAATTAATTGGTTAATTGAATTAGTTGCGCTAGTGATATGAATTAGTGTAAGCATATAATTCATAATGCTTTAACGTTGAAGTCCATTATTTATATAGGAAATAAAGCCTAATATTTAAATACTACAATATAATGCTTCAATGTTAAAGTTATCTATTTAAAAAATATATAAAATTTATAATGAAGAATTTTAATTGGTGGATTTTTATTTGTTGGAGCATTTTAGTGTCTTTTAAGCATCTTTAACATCGTTGTGACAATTTGATAATTTAGTAATGTTTTGTTACATATGAGTTCCCACTTTGGAGATAGAGTCGGAGATATAAATAGTAGAATTTGAAGTTAAATTTAGTGGATATCATTTTCTAAAAATAGATGGTATAAATTAACTGAGTTAATCTTTGATTTCATAATTTAATTTTTTTGTCTTATCCTTTTAAAGCACTTGGTTAGAGAAGACAATGAATCTATCTATTTAGAATTTACATGATATCCAAATTTATTTATACATATCTGTATTTGATTTATATAGTAATTTTTTTCATATATCCAAATCCACTAAACATAAGAATTTATTAAATCAAATTTTAAAAGATAAAATATAAAATTAAAAAAGAATTAAATATTTAAACAAATATCTAATTCAGATATCAAAATTCATTATTTGTATAAATAAAAAGAATTCAGATAACAGTTTTAGATATCTAACATTATCCAAATCAAAATCAAATCGATTTTAGATAATGAATATATAATGATTCATATTCAAATTCACTTTGAATCTACCATAAATAAAAAATTTAATACATCTAAATTAAAAAATTATCTAAATTTACGATATCTAAATTCTCAATAAATAAATAAAAAAAATCAAAATCTAATCTTTTACTATTCGTAATTATTCCTACACTTGGTTAATAAATTATCCATAATACGTTGAATTTCATTTGTCATCGTCGTCACTAGTGTGGTGTGACACAATAACTCGACCAAGCCGGCCCAAAAAATTTAAGATTTGTCTTTAGATTCGGATTCAGTCCAATCCAAAAAATATAAATTATTTTTATATTAATATTTATATATTTTATAATTAATTTTAAATAAAAAATTTTTAATTATTAAATATTAATTCAAATAAAACTAATCAAAATTAAAGAAAAAAAATACAAAATTCAATCTCTAAACAGATTTAGCTTTGCCCCGGCCTTATTGGATTTCCACTTCCAGCATCCATATTTATTTCGCCTCGTTTCATTCCGTCCTATTAACATTTTTTTAATATATTTTTTGATGGATTTTTTTAAATATTTTAATTGAGTTATCAACATAAGAAGTTTGTAGAAGATACTTTTACCCTAAAATTAATATTAATAATATAAATTTTGACAAAAAAATAATACATTTTATTTTTCACAATTACTTTTCGCATGTTTTTTTATACCTCATAATAATCTTTTTTACAATAACTTCTAAGGTCTAATTACAATTGTAATGAATAAACTTCAAATTATATATTTTTTTAAACATGAAAAAGGTCATAATTTAGATGATAATATTATAGATACTAAAATTTAAACTTTAAATTTATTAAATATTACATTTTAAAGTCAACTAAATTAATCCTAAAATTGATGAACTTCAAATGATAATTAAAATAACATTACACCCAATATAATAAGTTCTGATTTCTCAACTTCGACCTAAATACTTGGATTTTAGTAAATAAAAAGTTTTAAATGTATAAAAGGTATTTGAAAAAAAAAATACTAGAATGTTTTCCTCGCTTCACTTGGGACTTGAAATTTTTTATATAATTTCAATTATATTTAAATATTTTAATAAATATTTATATATTAAAATAATTTTATTTTTAATATAGAAATTAAATATTTCAAATTACATCACAAATATAAAAGTTTATCAAATCAATATTAAATAATAAAACTATAAAATTAACTTTTATTAAAGTCATGTAACAAATTCATCAAAAAAAAAAAAAAAAACTTAAGTCGATTTCTTCACTAATTGGATTTCATTTTTTTAATTATGGGAGCTCATATCAACAAATTACTCTAACTAGTATTTTTCTTCGCTTTTCAAATGATAAAAATAGTTACAAAATCCTTTTTATATAAATAATTTTTTGTTTCCTTATTAACAATTATTTGTTGTAATAACAATCGTCGTAATCGCATGTTTTCCAAAAAATTATCCTCTTTCTTTACTAATAATTATTTATTATAATGATAATAAATAATAATTTTTTTGGTCTATTAGGTATGTTGTAATTCTTTCAAAACTTTTTGTTGCAAAAGTATCGTACTGATGAATATAGCATTTTTTCTCTGATACTAGTACTATTGGTACTAATGTGTTTTGACATACCATTTTAAGTTTATTGATAATTTTAAATATTTTTTCATATATAGCATATTTTCAAGTTTCTTAAAAAAATATATACACATGTAAATATACTTTTATTATATATGTATAATTTTAAAATTATAAATATTTAATATAAAATATTTTAAACATGAAATAAATAAAATAAATAAAATCTTTTAAAATATAGTTAATTATTATTAATTAGGTTCAATAACCTAAATTAATTAACACATTTTATTTTTAAATTTAGTTATGAAAAAAAATAATGAAGATAAAAAATAGAAATTGGTTTTAGATGAATCAAATAAGTGAAATTTTTAAAATCAAAATTAAAAAGATCAAAATCATATATCAAACGGTATGAAAATTGGCTATTTGTGATTGAAATTTAGTTGTCACAAAAAAATATATTTTCGTCACTTAGTATTATTAGTAATGATAAAAAATATGTCATAATGTTTGTCATCTTAGTTGCGCTACTGATTATCAATTATGATGATAGTAGTGAATGTGTCATTACTGCATTTTGGTGACTTAAACTGTTACATCATTAATTTATAAATATTTTGTGACGATATGAGATAAAAAAATGTCATCTATATAATAAGAATTGTCACAATAGTGAAAAAAATTCCAACAATTATTGATGAAAACATTTTGTCTCAATCTTTTTGTGGCATGTCTTTGACATCACATATACAAGCTAATTATGTCACTAAATGCAATTTATAGTCATTAAATAATTATTAAAACTTGATGTTTTACAACAATTTAATTATTCACTAAATGTTATGTAATGGTGATATTAACATACATCACAAAAAAAATTAGCATCATTGAATAGGTTTAAATATCTAATATAATAAAAAAGTGTGACAAAATTGATGCATCACATATCAATTTATTAAATAATTTGTGACAAACCAATTATTTATTATAATAGTTTTGATGACTATATGATAAGTGTTTAATTTTATATAAATTATTCTTTTATCTTAATCTTTTTTAGTTATTTTTTATGATTATTATAAGCATTTATTTTTTTTATTTTACAGGATTTAACTAGATCAAAAATATAAAAGAAGCAGAAATTGGCTAAGTTAGGGAATTTATATTGGTTTTGAACTCTAGTAAGCTGATATCAGAGAACTTTAATTATACTAGGAGAAGTTCGAAGGCAAAGTTCTACTTGGGTTAAAAGTTTGAAAGTTGAAGTAATTATCTTTGAAGATTAAATCTTAGATAATTATTTATCTCTTGGATAAATGAAGAAAATCAGCACACGAATCCAATTTTATGACTATATTCAGAAAGAAGATTGTACGTAGCCTCTCAAGAGATCAAGATAAAGATTAGAGATTGATTTTTTATTTTTATTTTGATAAATTAATGTAATTATTTTTGTCCCCAGCTTTAGTTGAAGTCTTTCCCTATAACTAGAGGGGGGTTAAACAATTTTGATCATCTCATTCTCACTCTCTTCCTATCTATTTTATTCATTGTTTTTTAAACTATGTCTTTCTAAGTTTTTTATTTGGTAGTAAAAAGATTTGCAAGTTTTTGTATTATTCATCACGAGAAATAAATAAAGTTATTTTCAAAGTCATTTTTTTAACAAATATCTTGTGTTTTTTTTATTTAAATGTCATGGTTATATGATTTTAACTTCTAAGATGCATACTAGTGGTTTTCTCATGTTTAATCTAGAGCTAGTTTAATTAATCAAATACGTAATAGTTTGATTAGTTTCACATAAGTAGTAAATAACTTTAATGAGGATGGCTAAGTTTTCATTTTAAAAGTTATGAAAAATACAAGTCTTTCTTAAATAAAATCAGCTTTTAATTTTATTAGATTGAATCAGTTAAACTTTTCTAATTTTTAAAGCTATCTTTTAATTATATTCTGAAGCTTCTTTTAGTTAAATGATAAGGGTTAATCATACTGCTTAACTTTGTTAATTAGGAAGTAAGGGAAAGTAAGGAAGTTGATATATGTTTGATTCAATGGCTGATTTATTTGTTTAAAAAAAATACATAAAAGTTTTTAATGATTGATAATAATACACTAGTAAGTAATATTAAATTACTACCAAAGTCTTTTCATTGTTATTTTTTTTTACTTTAACTATTTTCAAGGTTGTTTTTTTTTTTTTGTTTTCAATCAAAAACAATTTATAACCCTTTATTTATTTTTATTGTTTTTTCTCAACTAGATTCCATCATTTTTTCCATCACTTCGTTTCTTTTCTTTCTATTTCCAAAATCAATTTTGCACTTTTAAAGGTCTTTGTGGGATACAATCTCTACTTTCCTACACTACAAATCTAGAATCCAGCTATAGGAAGTTAGCATTATAAATGGATAGCATCGACAACTATCACTATATAACAATATACATTAAAAAGCATTATAGAAATAGTGACAAGATAATTGTCGTCATAATGAAATAACTCATTGAAATAAATGTATTAACCAAATAATTAGAAGAAAGTAATCAATTTTATAATAAAATTATCAATGCCAATATACATAAAATTCACCTATTTGTCAATTGTCATAAAAAAATCTTATTAATTAAATAATCTCTAAAGATCATAAAAATTATTAAATATTAAAAGTACTTAAAATAAATACACCAATTATTTATTGAACTATTCAATCCAATTCTGATGCTATTTTGAAGTTCATTGATAACTTGAGTCACTAGATTCTGCAATAAATAATGAACTTGAATTAGTATACTAAAGTAAATACAAATCATCAAACCCATTCTACTGACACCAAAAACAGTTGCTAATAACATTTTCTCATCAATCTTGGTAAATTAAAAATCCATTAAGAGGCAAATCAATTAATTCACTTTAGTAGAAAATTATTAAAGTCAAAGATGTCAAACTTAACACATAAAGCAAACATTTATTTTCAAAGGTGAATAAACAGTTTTAAAACACCTACCATACACTAGTTTCCTCTGCAGTCTTTTACAACCTCCTAATTTTTTTGCCTTTAACATTCGTTCCCAACCTTCTTGCATGGTATGTAACATGCATACAACTTATCGAAGTAGCGTCCAGACCACTTTCCTTTAACATGTTTACCAATGTTTTATCTAATCCCTTTATGTGTTGCTCATCCTTCTTTTGCTTCAACAGCAAATTATCAAACTTAATAATCACTAAAACACCAAAAAGAATCAACTACATAACTATCAACAGAACATATGACTAGATAAGCACAATTACAAGTTTCTAATTCAATCAATCAATCAACATAAGGAAGTGTCTAGTTATTCCATATACGACAAAATATGACAATTTGAAGAATTATAAACTTGAAAATAAAGTAATATAAACTTTAGTTCTTGCAACTATTAAAGCATTCATCATTGCATCCATTCGTGTTAATTGAACTTTCATAGTTTTTATTGTTGATCGACATATTTTCAACTTAATTTTAGTTTTCTTAAAATTTTTCTCCACCTTAGCAACCTTTGTAGTAGAAACCTTTTAAGTAGTAGGCTTAGGCCTAGATCCAAGCCCTTTGATATATCTAGATCTTAAGCCTTATACTTCATTTACGATTTGATAAATTTGTCTTTAGTTATTTGCCTTTTTTAGAGGCTCATTTTACATCTGAATAACTTTTTCCTACCAAATAAAGCTAAGATTATTTAATGAGTATTTGTGGGAAGAAATAAAATTTATGATTTTACAATTAAACTAACCTACATAATGATACAAACCTTAACATGAAAAATGACACTTTAAACACAACTAGAAACCCAAGATCATTCTACAATCAGATTTGAATGGAAAAATCGCAACCCATTACCTATAAAAAGGTGAGAACCTTGGTATAGTGAAGACGCTACAATCAATTATGGAATGATTGATTGATAAGTCAAAGATGAATGCCACAAAAAATTTTGATACGTTCGAATAGTTCTTCAAACAACCAAAGAAAAAAAATAACTAACAATTTTTTTAAATAATGATCTGCTTTTTTCTTTTCCATAAACGCGTATTAATAGGTTGGATTATTACAAAAATTTCCTAAAATAGCTTAAAGCCAGAATCTAATAATAATAGCTCTTGCTTGCCTAAAATAGAAAAAGAAATAATCAACATATTAAATGGCTGTTCACATGCCTAAAATAAAAAAGGAAACAATCAGCTTATTAAATGGTTGTTCACATGCCTAAAATAGAAAAGGAAACAATTAACCTATTAAATGGCTATTCACATGCCTAAAATAGAAAAGAAAGGTTGACAAGCCTAAATGAATAGAAGGAAAGCAAATAACTTTTGCATTTAAGCCATTTAATCAAACCTAAAGATATATATAAAAAAAATCCTAAACATGCCAATTTTTATTAGCTAAAATTGAGTTTAGCTTTGGCCAGATTCTTCTCGAACTTGAATCATGTTGATGCACCTTTGTTGAATTCATGGAACATGCTTAATGGCCTTCCACACATTTGTTTGAGTCAAACTTCTTGAATCAACTTGTGAAGTGCATCTTTGAACTTTTTTGCTCACGTTCTCATAGCCGGACCAAATTGAAACTTGAACTGGACCCTTGAAGTCGTGCCATGATTTGTATCATACCCCTCCTCTTGAAAGGATTTGTCCACAAATCATCACCTACATCGAAAGGACTTAAGCCAGTAGCATTAAAAGTAGCATTTACATTGTACTCACTCGATAAATCTATCTTGTAAGCATTGTCATTGATGCGCTCTAGAACTTAGAAAGGGCCATCTCTTTTTGGAAGCAATTTGGAATGCCTTTGCACCAAAAATCTGTCTTTTCTCATATGCAACCAAACCCAATTTTTGGGCTAAAATACTAGCTTGTGATGCCCTTTGTTGGCTTCTTTTGCATACTGCTTCATTTTTCACTTAATGTTGAGTCTTGCTTTCTCATGAATCTACCTAACAAATTTAGCTTTCTGTTTGCCATCTAAATTAACACACTCAGTCATTGGTAAAGGGGATAAATCCAATAGAGTTAATGGATTAAATCCATACATAATTTCAAATGGTGAAAATTTAGTAGCAGAATAAATGGTACGGTTATAGGCAAATTCAACATGAGGTAAACAATCTTCCCATATTATAGTGTTCTTTCTAATAATAGCCCTCAACAACATACACAACATTCTATTTACTACTTTGGTTTGACCATCAGTTTGTAGGTGACAAGAACTAGAAAATAATAGCTTGGTTCTCAAATTACACCACAAAGTCTTCCAAAAGTAACTTAAGAACTTAGCATCTCTATTTGAAGCAATTGTTCTAGGCATACTATGTAATCTCACAATATTCTTAAAGAACAAATCAACAACATGTGAGGCATCATCTGTTTTGTGACATGGAATAAAGTGTGCCATCTTTTAAAATCCCTATCATGTTTAGTCTTAGGCAATCTTAACACAAAATCCATCTAAATATCAATCTTAGGCTTACTTGGAGTAGGCAATGGTGTTTATAAACCATAGGGTTGCACTTGGGTTTTGCTTGCCTACATGTGACATATCTATTGCAACTTCTCTCAACATCCTTTTTCATATGTGGCCAATAGAAGCGTTTTTGCAAAATGGTAGTGTCTTGGCTAGCCCAAAGTGTCCCATCAAACCTCCACCATATGATTCCTTAACTAGTAAATCTTGCAAGGAACAATTCGATATACATAACTTATTTTCCCGAAATAAGAAATCCTTTTACCTAAATAACTAACCATTCGTGGTTTTATCACAAATACTATACTTTTCACTAAATTCATGGTCTAGAGGATATAACTCTTTAATATGTTCAAAACCAAGCAATTTAGGATCAAGAGTAAAAAGTAATGCGTATCTGTGAGAGAATGCATGTGTAACCACATTTTTCTTACCTTGCTTATTTCAAATGACGTATAAAAACATCTTAATGAACTCCACCCAATGAACATGTCTCTTGTTCAGTTTATGTTGTTCTTTCAAATGCTTCAATGACTCGCGATCAGTGTGAATCATGAACTCCTTGAGCCATAGGCAGTGCAGCCATGTTTGCAAAGCCCAAATCAATGCATACAATTCCTTATCATAAGTTGGATAGTTTAAAATTGCCCAACTTAGCTTTCCATTGAAATACGCAATCGGTAGTCCTTCTTGCATAAACACAGCAGCAATACCTACACTAGAAGTATCACATTCAATCTCAAATGTTTTGCTAAAGTTAGGTAAATATAATAAGAAAATGTTTGTTAAATTTTGCTTGACAAGCTAAAATGCCTTATCTTGCTTTTTGCACCACTTGAAGCCAACGTTTTACTTTATTAACTTAGTGAATGGTGCGGCCAAAGTACTAGAGTCATTTACAAACCGCCGATAGAAACTAGCGAGTCCATGAAAACTCCGTTCGTTACCTATGCTTGTGCGGCTGGGCTATTCTTAAATTACGTAAATAATCTTTGAACTATATTAAAATATGAATTTAATTTCTGTAAAATAATTTAAAAAATTTTAGTTCTTTTATTGTATAGAATGCTGAATGGGAGTCCAATCATAAAGGGCTTTTGCTTCCTCTGTTTTTCATTTTTTCCATTAAATATAATGATGGTGTTTATATGACATGGCAGCTTGAAAAAATCTAATATACATATATATATATATATATCCACTGTGCTTCTGTAAAACTGAAAAAAATTAATTAATAATAAATAAAAAACCCCAAAAAATTCTAAACCCTAACTCAATGTCCCTCCCTAATCTTTCCATATTCTGAGTTCTCTCTCAAAAAAATTGTTGACGTGGTTGTTTTGGTTGATATGGTTGATATTTTCTCAAAAATTATAAACCCCAAGAACAGTAATTCGACGAGGACAAAGATGATTGTCTCCGGCGCTGATGAACCGCCGCGTCGGTTCAGAACTTGACCCATCTAGGGGTTCTCGTCCCCTTTACCAAACCCACATCCAAACTACGCCATCTGGAAGGAAATTGTTACGCGTGATCTAAAAGGAAATTGCAGCGATATGAAGACCAAGCAAAGCCGGAAGATGGAGTCGGGCTCTAGCAGATCGCCAATCAAGAAAACCTGGACCGGCAGATAACCTGGTTGATAACATGGCTGGGAGGTCAGGTGGGAAAATGAAACCAAACTCGGCTTCAGCACCAATCTCGTAAATGGGTTATAACTTTATCCGCTAAAGAAGATAAAGACCGAAGAGCTTTGCGAACAGGAAGGGAAGCCGAAGCACTAGCAGAGAGACAGCGTAAGCATGCTATATGAGCCGGATTCAGACGGACATCCTTCGGTCCACGTCTACCATTGTTGCTTCAACAGCTAACAGCTTCCCTATTTCTTGTCAAAAATATAAATCGCTGTTGGAAAAACGTTTAGTGTAAATGATATGGTTGATATTCCCTTAGAACTGTGGGGTGTCGTCGTCCTCGTTGAATTTTTTATCTGGTTTATAAATTTTTTTTCTTTTTTTGTATTTATTATTAATTTTTTTTTCATTTTGCATCAACGTGGATATTAATTTTTTTAAAGAATTTTTTCAAGCTGCCACGTCATATAAATAATGTACATATCATTTTATTTAAGGAGAGAAACGAAGACATTGAATATTTAAATTATTATGAAAAAATTAAATTCGCATTTTAAATATAATAAAAGGATTATTTACATAATTGTACCTTAAATTAATTGAAGTGGGGATCTGATTCCAATTCCGATGAGCCAATCAATCAAGCGCAGACAAAATGGCCAAGCAGTGACATCTGGGACCCACCTTCTCTTAACACGTTCAACACACAGAGATCAGGATGATCCAACCCAAAATAATAAAAATTAAAAAACAATCGCACAGCAAAATTCATTCTTCCGAGTTCGAACACCGGCGGCGCGTCTCCGATCTCTTTGCTGGTGATGACTTGCTCTTCGTCATATACTCTCTGTTTCTTTCTCGATTTCCAGTTTCTCCTTTAATTTCATTCAATCCTTCTTTAGATCTATATCTCTTTTATTTTTTTGCTTTTAAAGAACTTATTGATACTTTTATCAGGGCTCTTATTTGAGCGTTTGATTAGTAGACTCGTCGCTTAGGTCTGCAAACTTACTGGGTACCTTTTTTTCTTAATTCTGATTAGGAAATTAGAAGGAAAAATTTCGTTTACTTATTAGAAAATTCTCGAATTTGTTTCCATTTCATTGTTTCAAAGCTAGAAGATTTAATCATTAAGTTAAGAAAAAAATTAGCTGAATTGAAACCTTCCTGGAATTTAATCTAATCCCTCATGTGAGAGATTTCTCTTTCTGTACGCTGTAGCCATTGAAATAAGCGTACATTTCATTGTACTTCCCAAAAACCAAAAAAAAATTGCCCAATAATTGGATTACAGGGGCAAATTGGTTCTATCTTTTCATCCTTTTTTTCCTTTGATCTGTTTCTAAATTTATTATTGAGAATATCTTTGTCATGGACAATCCTTTGAGTCCTGGTGCCTGATCATGAATCTTTGATACTCACTTTTGAGTCCTAGTGTTGGTCATAATCTTAGTACCCACTTTTGAGTCAAAGTGTAGATCGTGAAGCTTAGATACTCAGGATCAGTCTGTATTCTGGTACTGCTTTGGGTTTGTTATTGTAATCTGTATTCGCTTTGCTTCTTTTCATGATTGGTTTCTAGTATTGAGTTTGAGGCTGATCCTGTGTTGAATTTTGCTGACTGGGTAGTACTTGCTATGGTGGAATGAGCATAGCCTATATACCCACAAATGATTGGGTATTTCTTTTTTTTCTTTTTTTTTCTTTCTTAAATTTTTACTTTTATGGGCTTTGAGTTGAAATTAGTTTCGTGCAGTTAGATTCAAAATTCACTATGAAATCCTAAGTAAGTACTTTGAACACACATAAGCAACCATTCATACCCACAAACCAAATATTTCTAGTTACTTCAATGAACTATCACGTTCGTATTGGAGATATCTGGTAAATATAGAAAAATGATGTTTAGACCATTAAAATTGTTGTAATCAAAGGGAAAGGAGAAGACGAAATGTAATGGATATTTGAAAGGTTTATTATAAAGGTAAATTAGCTATTGTGACGAATTACTTCCTTCTATATATATATATAAATATAGAAAAGGAAAGAAAGAAATGAGGGAAAATTACCTTTGTTTGATAATATCGTAGTAAATGTGTCTTGTTGGCCCCTTTCTACATAGGATGCCACAAAATTTTTGTCTAATTTACAACTTTTGTGAGTGTTATTAGAATGTGAACTTGTCCAATTCTTCTGTTTATTTTGGTGGAAAAAATTTTTGCTTTTCTTGTTAAAATAATGCATGCATTAGACAATTAATTCATAGTATTTGACTTATTCTTTGCCACTCCATGGTTTTCTGATCTGGTCCTTTGTTGCAGTCCTTAGATCTAATTGCTTGTGCTATTTAAGTTCTTTAATAAAACCTGCTAGTAAAGGGTTGAATTAAGCTAAAGTTGGTGATGTGCCTTTAAGATTGAAAAATAACTGAAATTTTTATTTATTTATGTTTGAAGGTAGGCTATGCAACGTTCGTTTGTTATTTTTTTTATTAACCATTGTCTTTGATACACTAGCAATGGGATTTTTTAAATTCACAAATGGGGTTAAAAAACTGCCACATACCCCCTTTTTATATAGTTTTATTTATTTTTTATGTTTTTACTCCACCCTAAGGGGTATGTATCACCCTTTTAACCTTGCTTGTGGAGTCTAAAAACTCTACTGGTAGTGCATGAGATAATTTCCCTTTCATTAATTCTACCTGTATTTCCTCTTGGTTCAGATATCTGAAAAATGTCCGGTCAAAGCCAGCGCTTGAATGTGGTTCCAACTGTTACAATGCTTGGAATCATGAAATCTCGCCTTGTGGGTGCTACAAGAGGCCATGCACTTCTCAAGAAGAAAAGTGATGCCCTAACTGTACAATTCCGTCAGATTCTTAAGAGAATAGTCTCTACGAAAGAATCAATGGGGGAGATTATGAAAGCCTCTTCCTTTGCCCTAACTGAGGCTAAGTATGTTGCTGGAGAGAATATCAAACACATTGTCCTTGAGAATGTACAAAATGCTTCTCTCAAAGTTCGATCTCGGCAAGAGAATGTTGCTGGAGTGAAGCTTCCCAAGTTTGAGTATTTTACCGAAGGTGAGACCAAGAATGATCTGACCGGTTTGGCTAGAGGTGGGCAACAGGTGCAGCAGTGCCGTGCTGCTTATGTGAAAGCAATTGAGGTTCTAGTTGAGCTGGCTTCTCTTCAGACATCATTCTTAACACTTGATGAGGCAATTAAGACAACAAATCGTAGGGTTAATGCTTTAGAAAATGTTGTGAAGCCAAGATTGGAGAATACTATAAGTTACATTAAGGGAGAGCTGGATGAGCTTGAAAGGGAGGATTTCTTCAGGTTAAAGAAGATACAAGGTTATAAGAAGAGGGAAATAGAGCGACAGCTTGCTGCTGCCAAGCAGTTTGCTGAGGATAAGTTTGCAGAAAAGGTTTCCTTGCAAAAAGGAGTTTCAATAAATTCAGCTCACAATTTGCTATCTGCAGCCATGGAGAAGGATGAAGATATTATTTTTTGATGAAGAGGTTAGCCTGTATGTTCTTCCTAGGATTTATGGGTTTTCTATCTGGTGCTCGTTTGATGATGAGAGATTCCTTTTATTATTTAGGTGTTGTTCTTAATAAATGTTAGTTTATGTCTATAGTTTTAGTGTATTGAAAGGAAGCTGTATGAGCTAGAAAGGATTTCTTCAGATTAAAGAAGATACAAGAAGAGGGAAATAGAGCTGCAGCTTGCTGCTACCAAGCAGTACTGCTGAGAATAAGATTGCAGGAAAGGCTTCCTTGTAAAAAGGAGTTTCAATAAATTTAGCTTACAATTTGCTATCTGCAGCCATGTAGAAGGCGAAAAATTATTTTTTTGATGAAGAGGTCAGTTTGCATGTTCTTTCCTAGGATTTGTGGGTTTTCTATCTGCTGCTTGTTTGATGGTGGAGATTCCTTTTATCATTTAGGTGGTGTTCTGAAATAAATGTTATATTCGTATCTCTATTTATGGTGTATTATTTTTAATGATCAGTCATTTACCATTCCAGGTTTGACAATAGACGTACACCATTTCAAGGCTTTAAATTACGTTGCATGAATAGTCTGCATTATATTTTGTCGAGGCCCTCACGGTATGCTTATATGATATCATTTAGACCTGATTGTTTGTGTATTCATGTCATGTTCGTATATTTTATCATGTCATAATCGTTTGTGAGGTATTTTATATATAAATTTGATACGTTAATATTATATAGTTTTGAGGCATGTATTCATGCTGTGTCATGTCATGGATGACCTACAACTTGGTTTAAAGTCAATTGCTAGAAAACACAGTTGCTTGTTGTGCATACGACTTGCGCGAGCGTCAGTGTATGAAGCTTGGTGTGTATTATGTTGATTAATTTTCAACATAAAATGCTTTCTCCCTTTGGTACTTTATCTAAAACCATCGTGCATTTTTCACATAAATCAGTGGAAAATTATAGATTTTATATAGAATGGATTATCATAATGTTTTTAATGCAATTAGTTTCTCATTGTTTCTTCAAAATGGTTGTGAAATGCTTAGTGTGAACAAACGAGATATAAACAAGAGATTATAGGTTTAGAGAGTGGTTAGATATTAGAAGACAGAATAACTTAGGCCAGGTTGTAAATGAGATACCTCTGCTTGTAAGCTACTTGGGTTCGACTTGAAAATCTCGAATTTGGGTCAGTTACTATCTATTCGAGTTTGAACAACTTGAGCTATTGATTGAGCTAAGTTTGTATATCCTAATACTTGAGTCAAGTAGTTGGTGAGCCTCATTAAGCTTTTTTATTTTCAATCTATATTTAATTAGTATTAAAAAAAAAATCTTAATTTGATCCGAACTTGAGCTAGTTTGAAGTCTAACATGAAAATCAAGTTTATTTTTTACTAGGCAAATGACTTTAACCGAGTAAGCTAGAGTAGTTTAATTTTGACGTTGAGTTAAATTCAAACTTTAAAAATGAAACTCATTCAACTCAAGGTTCTAATTTTGAGTTGGTAAAGACTTGAAAATTGATTTTTGGGCAAACTCATTCGCAGCCATTGCAACTAGAAAACTTGAAGTTTGAAGAAAAGAGATGAAAAGATAGAGATTGTCATGATGGGTGTGACAAATATTACACACAAATTTCGTGTAAGAAAAATAAGATGTTGAAAATCTGGAGTGAAATAATTATTCCAAATTATAAAAAAAACAAGTACAATATCTGAACATTCTTAAGCATAAGAAAATAATCTGATTCTTTTATTCGATAGCAATTCATTTCGAGGGTTTTGATGACTTATTCTAGAATTGGATAAATTTGAACCCAAAATTGAAGTTTCTTAGAATCCTTGGAATTTAGTCCAAAAAGTTTAGTGATTCCTGGAATTCTAGAAATTACTTGTAGGTCTACTTTCTCTAAATTGTCTTCTGTTCTTTCATATGTACTGTGTGTTAAATGGCTTAGAGGAGCTCTCTTTTTATAGGTGGAGGGTTCTTGAAGAACTTTAAATCTCTTCAATTTTATCTTTAAATTATTTTAATTTTATTAGATATAAAGAAGAAGACTTATGGAGGGAAGTTAATTCGATGATTCATGAGTCTTGAAACTTGATTGATTGAAATTTGATTCTATCTCTAAATTATTTGTTATTTAATTTGAAATAAAAAATAATTACTAACATTTGCATTTTGATTGAGAGAACAATTTTTTTTTTTTTTTTGGTCCTTCAATGGCTGCGAGGATCAAAGGAGGGAGGTAAGACAAGGGTGAGGGATCCTATGTGGTGGCGGCTTATCGGAAGTTTGATTGATAGAACATTAATCCTTGAAATTTGATTAATCAAAACATGTGTCTTCGTCTTGATCTACCAATGAACTTGATATATCTTCAATTAATTTATTTGGCACCACTTAAAATCATAGTTGATCACTAAATAAATTTAGAAGAAAATTTATGGTGGACATATGCCACCTTGTAATTGATTATAAAAAACAACTTACCCGTTCTACAAAAGGCTTTAATATTTAGTCTAGAATATAGACGTAATAAACATTGAAATTGAATTGAAAAATTTCAATTCAAACCCATCATGTAATTTATTAAGGACAAATGTAAAAGTACATGTTAGGGCTAATCACTTGAGCTGTAAAACGTACATGCTGATGGCACGAACAAGGCTCGAAGGCGACCATTTTGTAATGGTATTGGGTTGAAGGCCCAAGAATCCAAACACGTAAGACCTTGTATAGCAGACATCAATTCAAAACTTACATATGCCACGCAGCTACATAGATTCGGGTATGAAAGGTGTGACAAGGCTTGAGCTCTAGAGATCATTCTCCTACGTTGAAAAGTTCAGTTTACATTCCCTACTTATCTCTTCTTCTCTTTTGGACTTTGATTGGCTCAAGTGATTACGTCTCGAAATCTATACTTAATATTTTTCAAACTATTTTTGTGGTCAGCAAACTCAACTCATTTTCCCTCCGACAGCTCCTTCGACCCCTTCAACTTCAAATCCAAGGAAACCTCAATATATCTAATTGGTATTTTCGAGTTCATCATCTCCAAAACTAATGGATTTTACAGTGATAGATTCTACGGCATTCATTCTCCACATCACTACATTTAGCTAATGGGCAAGAAAAAGCAACAACTATCCGACAACAAACAAGGGACGCAGATTTCTCTTAAACAAATTGAATTCAGTTAGGTGTTTATATATATTGCAAAAATATATCAGATTAGTAATGTTACAAAATAAAAAATTGGTGACTATTTGTCACTGGCAGATCCAATGATATTTTCGATATTTTAGAGGATTTAGATAAAATTATTAGGTCTAAAAATTAAATTTAGGCAAAAAGAAAATGAGATGTGTTGAAAAAAATAAGTCGAGTTTTGACTTTAACATTGAAAACTCAAGTTTGCTTGTCTCATTTTTTAATTATATAATTTATATTATATATATATGATGTAATTTATATTATATAAAGAATAAATATATAGAATAGTGTATTGTTAACATTAGAAAATATGTTATCAATATTTTATAACTTAATAAATATAAATTTCTCATGTATTTTATTTATGTATTTATTTATTTTGATAATAGTAATTTGAATCGAGACTATCTACTTATAAATCTAGATAAGATATAATTTGAGATCTAAATAATCAAATTAAATTAAATTAAATTTGAACAAACATATACAATATTGATACCAAACCCAAACTAACACGTACTTAATCCGACCGAACTCATAGACTCTTCTTATCACAAATACGAATACATTGAAAAAATCATCCAAACAAACTCATCAGAAAAAAGGTTTTAACTAGCAATAAAAACTGGCAGGCCTCTTCCCTCTTTTCGTGTATCCATGAATAAAAGTAGAGTGATAAATTTGTATATATTTCTTCAAATTCAATATCTATAAATTAAAATGAGGATCAACTGTCGACAGCTGTTCAATTTTTTTTTCAAGTTGTTTAGCCAAATTACAAAATGGATTAAACACTTAAAAATATTTGAACTTTAAATGAGTATAATAAATAATTACTAACAAGGAAACAGAGAATTCTCTTATCCTGAAGGGTATTCTTGGTTTACGAAATCTACAAACATAATATTAAAATTGAATTTATTTTAATTTTTAATTAAATTTAGAATCAAGGTCACAATTGACTGTGAATCACCGTCAAAATTGGCAGCTAATAAAGCTTTATGATATGCCATGGGTCCTACGTGGATAGAATTGGATTTGACGGGTGAATTTCAAATTCATTCATCTTAGGCTAAATAGGAAGTTTTGAAAATTTAAATTTAGGAATCATTTATTATATAAATTAGGAAAATGAAATATATAAATTTTTATATACAGATAATGCAAAATTGATTTACTTTGTAATAAAATAGCAAAACTATTATCTGCTGTAAAAAATTATTATTGGTGCATGCTGTGTTGGATTGGACAGTCTCAGATCCAGACTCAGGAAAACGTGTTGGATCCTATAAATGTCAAGTTAGAGTAAACTCATAGATGCATTGCACTGGCTCTCCCCTTGTCTTGATGGATAGGTGTTTAGTTACCCTTACCTTCAACAAGGTTCGAGAGCTGGTAAGAGAAAGAAATCAAAGAAAAACCAGATAATCCTAATCATATAAGGTATTCTAAAATACCTTTTTTTTCTTTAATCTGATAGCTCTCAACTGTGGCCATAGTCTAGGCTCATGCCCATTGACATGTATTTTGGGACGATACTTGACCCTTGGCATCTTTGCAATTCTATTGGGACTAATCAACAGATTTGCAGGCAATGAGTTAGAACATTGAAGAACAAGAAAAGAAAAAGGGAAAAATTATAAAAGCTAGAAAGCCAAGGACTAAAGAGGCCAAAAATTAAGCTTTACTAATTTAATTTTTAATAATATAATGCATTTTTTATTAAATTTTTTTTTCAATTTTCTTTTAATTATATATAGCATGATTTTCATTCTAAAAAATATTTTAATGAGTCAATAATTAGCAAAATAAAACTATAAATATTTTTAAAAAAATATAGTTATATCATAAAAAATATATAATAAAAAACATATTTAGGCTGAGTTGGGATCAAGTTTGAAATTTTCTATCTAAATTTTGATCCGTTTTCTAAACGGATTTTATTTACTTGTGTAAACCTATTTTTTAAATCTAATATTTAATTTAAATTCTTTTAAATATCGAATAAGATGTTTGAGTTTAAACAAATAACTCAAACTCATGAATGAATATGATTGAGTAACAGTTTTACTTGGAATTTAACACTTACATTGGTAAATTTTTATGGATTTTGGCTTTGGACTTTAAGCGGGGTTCAACAATTCTCGGCTTAGGGCTTAGAGGTCACTCTATTGAATAACCTATGAATTATTCGTCATATTAGATGTTTAGAATCTGAATTGTGTAATTTCAGTACCAGCTGCCTGAGACTTTTGTGTGACAATTTAGAGCTCAATGGTTCAAGGTTGTACGTAGGCAACAAGGCATGATGATGACGAATTGAAGATGATGTTGTAAACATGTGGCTTATACAAAAGAAAAAAGGTATTCTAAAATACCTTTTTTTCCCCCATGAATTCAGTACTTCATTATCAGTAGCATCAATTACATATATTAAAATAAGAGGCGGGAGTAGAGTTCTTCCACCGCTTCCGAAGGTGAAAAGTGTTCTTACTTTTGGGTTTGGGGGCGGGGTTGGGGGGAGTGGGGAGGGGGGAAGGGGGAAGGGGAGGGAAAAGGAGAGAAAGAAAGAAAGAAAGGGAAAGAAGAAAGGAAAAGGGGAGAGAGAGACGAGAAAGGAAAGAGAAAAAAATTTGTGTGGTTTTTTGTATTTTTTTAATTTAAAGTATTAAAAATTTATTTAATTTTTATTTTCATATTGATAAAAATTTATGATCATATTCTTTGATTTCGTATTGTGTTTTAATTATTTTTATAATTTTTTTTATATCTCAATTTATTTTATATTTTGCATAATTTTTCATAATAATTTAAACTTTAAATATTCAATTACTAAAAATATTAAAGTATAAAAATATTTAAATAATGCGTCATAGTTATTTAATTAAGAAAAAAATATTTTGGTAAATTTTCTTAATATTTTTTATATAGGATCTGTATCCAATTGGTTTTAAAATTTTATTTATTTTTTAATTTTTAAATGATTTATTTAAAAGAGTTGGTTTGTATATTCTTGCGTGAGTTGATTTAGCATCCTTACTTGACCCATTTTGAGAAATATAAGTTTTTTTTATTATTATTATTTTTTTAAATAATATATTTAAAGAGATTTAGGACCTGTACTTGATTTACTCCGAAAAACTTTTATTTTTGCTTTATTTTAAATAAAGTATTGGAAGAATTGGTATACATATTCATTAAGGGTGGACATATTATCCATACTCAACTCATTTGAATTTTTTTTTATTTTTTGCTTTTTTTTTTAAATATTTTTAATGTAATTGGTCTATACATTTATCTGTAAGCTAATTTAAGATGCATTACCAATTCTAAACAATTATCATAAATTTAATTTTCATAATTAGACTTTAAAAAGTTTAAAAAACTATTATAACTTAATAAATTAAAATTAATTTTTAGAATTAAAAAATTAAAAATTTTTCATATTATTTTCATATTGTTTTTTGTGTTTTGTTTTCGTGCTATTTTTTTATATGTTTAAAGTATTAAGAATTTATTTGTTTCTTTATTTTAGTACAAACAAAAAATCATCTTTATATTATTTTTTGTGGCGCATTGTGTTTTAATTATTTTATTAAGTTATTATTTTGTTGTATCTTAGTTCATCTCATTTTTTGCATATTTTATCATAGTAATTCAATTTTTACTCTAAACTCAATTACCGAAGATATTAAAATAAAAATAAAAAATATTTAAATAATATGTCATAGTTATTCAATCAAGAAAAATTATTTTATTAATTACTTTTGAGTTTGTTTTTAATGATGTAGGTTTTATAAGAATTTTTAATGTTGTATTTAAAATGGTTCATTTGCACATTGATTCACGATGTTCACTCATAATTCGGTTTAAGATTCGTATCTAATTTGCTTGAATAAATAATTAACATAAATTTAATTTTTTATAATTAGAATTTAAAAATTAAAAATTAAAAATAATTATAACTTAATAAAATTTAATTTCAAATTAATTTTTATAATTAAGTACTTTAAAAAACTATAAAAAAAAAAAAACCTGGCATTAGCAGAGCTTAAATTCTTGCATATTAAAAGAGGATACATTTTGACACGTAGATTTCCACTATAGATGTAGGTTGGTTTGGTTTTTTAACATTTAGCTTTTTTCTTTTGGCTAGGGTGAGGAGGGAAGGAAAGAGGAAATGGAAAGAAGAAGAATGAAGGAGAGGTAAAAAAGAAACGAGAGGAGGAAGAGAAAGCCTGGAACGTGACAGAATAGAGAGAAAGGAGAAAAAGAACCCCATTGGCAAAAATGTGTTCAAATCCTCTTGAAGCCACTCTTGGGAGGGTCCCTCTTAATGGCAACTTGGTTTGGGGTTTAAGTCTCTCTACCTAACCTTTAAAAAAATAAGAAAGAGAGAGAGAGAGAGAGGGGGAAGACAATATTTTGTATCTTTATGTTTGTGTTTTTCATGTGTTTATTAATTTATATAAAATTGTACATATTAATATTTTATTTTATGTATATTTTATATTTGTTCATTTATTCATATTGCATTTATATTATTTTTTGTACTGCTTTTAATTTATATAGATTTTACTTATTAATGATTGGTTTTATATAGATCCTGATAAGTTTATTTATTCATGTAATATCATTTTTCATGCTGTGTTGTTTTTAATTATTTTCTCATTTTTTTTGTTGTATCTCAATTCAACCCATATTTTTCATAATTTATCATTATGATTCAATTTTAACTCTAAATTAATTTACTTAAAATATTAAAATATAAAAAATATTATTTGTCATAGTAATCTAATTTAGAAGAAATTTATTTTGTTAATTAATTAATTAATTATTTTCAACGTATTGTATTTTAAATTGTTGGAAAACATGTTAACTTACATGTTAATTTAAGATCTATATTCAACTAGTCGTGAAAAAAAGTTCAAAGAATTATTTTTTAATTATTTTAATTTTAAGATTAAATGATATATTTAAAGAAGGTTGGTCTGCATGTTCATTCTCGGGTTGATTTAGATATGTAATTGATTTGCTTGTTTTTTTATTTTTTTATTTTTAAATGATGTGTTTAAAGAAATCAATCCCTAAAGTTTACTTTGATCGATTTAGTATTTGTACTTGACCTATTTGAGAGAAAAGTAATTTTTTTTGTTTTTGTTTTAGTTTTAAATGATATATTTAAAATAACTAGTCCATATGTTAACTCACAAATTAATTTAAGATCCACACCACAACATAAATAATTATCATAAATTTAATTTTTCATAATTAACAAAATATAATATGTTAATATTAATAGTATTATAATTTAAAAATAAAAAATTAATTATAACTTAATAAAATTTAATTTAAAATTAATTTAAACTAGTTCAATATTAAAACCATCATTAACCATTTTCTAAATGTTATTTCTTCATAAGTTAAAATAGGAAATATAATCATTTTAGGATTATTAAAAAGCAAATGCCTTGGCCCAATTCTCCTACGTTGGTTAAGTTTATTCCGATGTGGACTTCGTAATGTACGTTTTGAATAATAAACTACAAACAACTTGCCTTAATTGTCACAAGAATGAAACGGCACGACGACAGAGTCATTTTGTTTGGCTTGACATGAGCCTATATTGAATGCAAAATCGAACTTCTTTCCAAACCACTGTCACTAATGATAAAACTGTCAAAAAACTATACCTGTAAATCTATTTGAGTTTGAAGATTAACTCACTTCTACTGTATTCACCAAGTCAATTCCAATAATGGGTCCTCATCAGAAAATCTTCAGGGGCACGTAGTTATGGAAGACGTGTTCGTAAAGCGCCTGAAACGAGCATGTTATTCAGGAAGACTTTGGTTATATAAGTGTGAGAATTCATCAAATTTTAGTGTGCAGCACAGATAACCCCGCTATGGCATTCAAAAGACATTATCAATGCATTTGTTTGACCTTAATCTTCATGGTTGTTGCCTTGGTTTGCGAAGCCACATCGCGCTCTCTTCAAGATGCATTAATGGTTGAGAGATTTGAGCAATGGATGGTCCGATATGGACGAGCGTACGAGGACAACAATGAGAGGGAGAAACGTTTCAATATTTTCAAACAAAATGTGGCACGTATAGAATCTCTCAATAGCGCCAAAGACAAACCTTACAAGCTCGGTATCAATCAATTTGCAGATCTTACGAACGAAGAGTTCGTTGGTTCTCGAAATAGGTTCAAGGGTCATATGTGTTCCAACAAGGCTACGACATTCAAATATGAGAATGCTACTGCATTACCTTCTACAGTGGATTGGAGAAAGAAAGGAGCTGTAACACCTATTAAGGACCAGGGCCAATGTGGTAAGTTCAAAACAATCCCAAAACCCCAATGGTTTTTGGTTTTGGCTATTGAGTTCTAACTGTTTGATCTAACACTGAAATACAGGAAGTTGTTGGGCGTTTTCTGCAGTGGCAGCCACGGAAGGGGTTACTAAATTAACAAAGGGTAAGCTAATTTCTTTGTCCGAGCAGGAGTTGGTTGACTGTGATACCAAAGGAGAGGATCAAGGCTGTCAGGGTGGCTTAATGGACGGTGCTTTCCAATTCATCCGGAAAAACAAAGGCATAACAACCGAATCAAATTACCCTTACAATGGAGTTGATGGCACATGCAATACCAACAAGGAAGCGAACCATGCAGCTGATATAAATGGACATGAAGATGTCCCTGCGAATAATGAAGAGGCATTACAGAAAGCGGTTGCAAACCAACCAGTTTCAGTTGCTATTGATGCCAGTGGGTTCAAATTCCAGTTCTACTCAAGTGGTGTATTTACCGGAGATTGTGGCACCGACCTAGATCATGGTGTTGCTGCTGTTGGTTACGGAGTGGATGATGATGGCACTAAGTATTGGTTAGTGAAGAACTCTTGGGGCACTAGCTGGGGCGAAGAAGGCTACATTAGGATGCAGAGAGATGTTGATGCCAAGGAAGGCCTTTGTGGCATTGCATTGCAAGCTTCTTACCCTACTGCTTAAACTTCATTATCATAGCCTATATATTCTTACTGCTCTCGATGTAATATAAATAGCGAAAACAAACATGAGACCTATAGGAAATATGATGTCTATTTTCAATATCCCATGGTTGTATTTGTCTAAGAAAAAAGGAGTTACTAATGGAATGACTTCTGTAAAGTGATACTATACAGTAAATTATTATCTATCATCGTCTCTTCGCGCATCTCATTCTTTTATTTTAAATCAAAATTTGAAAAATGTGGTTGATTGCGTAAATAAGAAGTACTAGTGGAGGAATTTAAATATAATATCATATTCATTATTTTACAATTTTAACTTTTTTCATTATTAATATTTACAGTCTATAATTAATTACAATATTATCTATTACTTCTACAATTGCAATAAAAATGACGTCACCAAAACATGTCCTCAACCATAGTTTAAATGATGTACAGAGTGTGATTATATTAAACAGAAGGCCTCATTAACTAGTTTCAATTCTGTCTGCTAGAGAACTTCCTTTTGTGAGTTTGAGAGGGAGAGTGTAAAGTATTCACACCTGAGAGCAAGAGTTGAGAAAACTGCCATAACTAATAAAAATGGCGAAGAAGATAACATGATCACATCATGTCAAATAAAAGAAGACTTGCAGCAGCATCAACGTCAGCTCTTCGTTGCTTAACAGAAGAAATGGACGACTTGATAACTAAACAACCAGGCGAGAGGCGTGAGTATAATTAATCACCTAGCCCCTCACGAATATGAGGCAAGAAAAGTGATCTGCCAATTATGCTTCTCCCTAAGATTCAAGATAGAGTTAAATATGTAAATTGACTTGGAATTATACTCCTCCTGATTTGGTACTTAAAAATTATTCACAATTGAATAACTTAAATTTTATTTCCAGTGTACGTTAATCCAATAGGCCGTTACAAAAAATTGTTTACATAGCTTTATTGGCCATTATAAGATTGTCATACGTTAAGTCTCTACAATCTTATCATATTTAGAAAAAAGTTTGACCTAACATGTTATGACTTGATATTGATCAATTATTTCACATCAACATTTTATGTAACAACATTAGTCCTTCTAGGTAATTTATTAATGGAATATAACTTCAAATACCTCATTATGATTTTTTTCCCCCTAGAAGTAGTAACTAAAAGATGTATAACTTGGGGCCAATTTACATGGAACTATAAAAAACCTAAAGTGAGCCAATTTCCCTTTGCTGAGAAATCACTCCAGTCCAACCCCCCTTGTGGCTCCACCAGGTCATATTGGTTCTAACTGTTGCAAATA
>JBBYHL010000004.1:5069770-5079829 GCA_038381835.1 Adansonia madagascariensis
GTCGAGCTACCCACCTGACCCAATTGGGCTTGGACTTTGGTTCTCATGTTTTTGTTTTAGACTAGCTCGGCCTAGTTAGAATAGTGATTTTAAATTAAATAATATATATTTCATTTAAATTTAATTATAAAATATATAAATATTAATAAAAAAAATATATCTTTAATGTGATAAACGTTAATTCTAGCTAAAATAGGTAGATTTGGACATGTTAAATAAGAACCTAGGCTTGGGATTTTAAAAAAATTTAGGCCGACTCGGTCCAATTGGGTCTGGCTCAGCTTTTCATTATTTTATATCAGACTAGTCTGACCCGACTCAAAACAGTGATTTTAAATTAATATATTTTATTTAAATTTAATTATAATGTAAACAATATTAATAAAAACTATTCTTTAATGTGATAAAGAGTAATTCTGGCTTAAATAGAAAAGTTTAAGCACATTAAATAAGGGCCTGGATTGAGATTTTAAAAAAATTTGGACTGCGGCCCAGCCTAACTCATAAACAAGTTTAATCATATTTAAAATATAAATTATATTTTTAATATTTAATTAAATTATTAAAAGAATATTAAAGTAAAATTCATTATTAAAATTTTTTATTTATAAAAACTTATTTAATTATAATTTCTTCATATTTATTTTTAGTATTAAATTCGGATTCAGGTTCAGGTCATTTCGGATTCGGGTTCTTTCGGGCTATGGTCATTTCGGGTTCAGGTTATTTAGGGTTCGGGCCATTTAGGTTCAAGTTTTTTTCGGTTCGGGCTATTAACTTTTTGGTCAAATCGGGTTCGGTTCAAGTTCGGACTCAGGTTTTTTCAGGCAGGTTTTTGGGTTCGGGTTCATTTCACCATAATTCATTCAACAAATATGTAAATTAAAATATAAATACAATTTAAATAAGGCTTTTATTGGCATTTTAAAATGCTTGGAAAATCCTTTCATATATAACCGCATTTTAAAACGTTGGGAAAAGTCATGCCGGCAAATACAAACACAATGTTGGCACTAGTGATTAGGACCGCTAGAAACTTTTTCTCGGCACTCACCTAGCAGGTGGTCAAAAAACCGCCAACAATGTCAGTAGCATACTTTTGTGACCTTTTACCGGCACTTATAAATGCTGATAAAAGTCAATTTTTTATAGTGCATATATATTAGCTTGATATTGAACGTGTAGAAAAGGATGTCATTGTTAAGAATATATTTATCAAAAAGAAAATTTATAAAGTGTTTCAAATAATTAACAAATTTTTTAAATTATATATTTTGTATTTGTGTTGAAAAATAAATTTGAAAAGTAATTAATAAGTCTTTGAAATGAAAATAGGTTAGAGGATTCAAATGGCTAACTTTAAAAATACAATCTTCTATAAATTTGCTTAGCGCATCAAAATCTTTAAGTAAAGGATTCAAAAACCTTACAAGATTTTGTGTTTGGTGAAATTTTTCTTTAAAAGATTTAAATACAATGTTCAAGAATTCAAATTCCTCATTTAGAAATTCAAAAAATTAGTTTGTTGAATATGTTTTTTTCATTCCAAAGGTTATGATTTCTTATCAAAGACATGTCTAATCTTAGAGAGGTATTTCTAACTCTAGTTTGGCACATAAATGTTAGCGTTTGCCCTTGAGCCAATTAGATTAGGACATAAAATAAATAGTTAATTAATTGCATACCAATCACTATTGTTAGTGGCACAAGGTTTTCCTTTATATTAGTGGCATGATTGATTATCACAAAACCACTAATTGGATGAAGTGTACGGATCGTATCTTGGGTCAAGTCTGGCCTCATGCATAACAGTGATTTCAAAAATGATTAAAATACAATAAGAAAAGTAACAAAAAATTAAACACTAAATTAATCATATTTCTTTGTGAATCTTTAGGAAGGGATTTGCATGCATTGTATAATATTTAAAAATTTCAAAACGAAGTCGCTTATCTGATGAGAGACTACCTGACTCATAGATCTCATAATATGAAGTTTACTTGACTCAAAGATTACCCTGTAGCTTTGCGGCTGGTCTTCTTAAGAGGATATTCTAAGATAAACAAGCGGCAACGTCTTTGGGACCTTTACAAGGTCTAGTGATTGTCCAGGTGCTAACCAAAAGGCTTGAAAAGCTTTAAGTAGATGATAGAATGCAACTGCTTTCTCTCTCACACAACCAAAGACGTTCAAGGAAGTTGCAGGGAAAGTAAGATACCGATATTGAGAACCTATAGAGAGGTAATGTTTATCCTCTTATGGATGGCGGCTACCCTCTCTAATGCTGGAAAACGATTCCACATCTCTAAAGATGAAAGTAATGCAGAGAGAGCTTAGGTTTTGTGCCTAGCTATGTAGAGATCTCAGGGTTTTTGTGCTTAGGATTTCTAATAGCCACAAATAGCCATAAAGTCTTAATAATGTATTTATATACATTTAATACTAGGTTAAGCTTGATTGATAGGTCAATCATCCTATTAAAACAACCCTATGGGCAGTGCCATTTTAGTGGTATCTTAAGCCCAATTAAAACACTTTTAACCAATTTATCTAAGATTAGGTCTAATTAATAACTCAATAATATCTTAGCCCAATTTTACACCATTGTGGTCCACACTTATGTGCCTGAAAAAGAGAAACTTGGCTAAACTCAACTCGATTTTTACATCTAATTTGGGATATGGGTCAGGTTGGGGTTCTTAAATTTTTAAGTTTATGGAGTTTGAATTGCATCAAGTTTAGGTGCTAGGCTTTTTAGCATATTTAAGTTGGATTAGGTTGGGTCTCAAGTAAGTTGTTTCCACGAATTAGCTTTTTCTATTTTAATTTTATGAACGTCCTTTCTAAGAAAGATTAGTTTGAAATTATTACTACACGTCAGAAAATATCACTCCATGACATTTGTGATACATGTCTTTCTTTTTGACGTATCACGTCTAGGGCTTGTTTGAATTTTACATATTATTAATTAACCTTCGTGAAACTCTATTTAGCCATTTAAACCAACTCTGAACCGTTAAAAAATGCAAACTTGTTAAAAAGTTGGATTGTGTCAGTTTTAATTAGTGTTTTTGTTGACATGTAATAATTGCTTCATATAATCTTTTTTTCAACCCCTCAATGCTAATGTATTGTGATGTATGGCTAGTCACATTTTTTTTTGCAATGAACTTAAGTGAGGATATTCTTATCACTATAGTCTAGACTCTAGAGTAAAGGCTAGAACTTTCTCTCTCTCGAAACTTTCCAAAAGTCTTTCAACAAAACCTTTTTTGAACACATCTAAATCATTATCATTGGGGATACTTTAACCCCACTTTCTGAGGAAATACTTCAACTCTGTTTTTTAAATTTCGCCTGAAACCCATATTTTCTCTCCCGAACTTTCGAGTTCACTAATCAAAACTTTTTTTTGCCCCTCAATTTACCATTGAATTCAAACGTATGTCAAAATTATCACTCTGGTTATTCCTCAATAATCGAAAATAATTATGAGATATTTTTCGATCGACCCTCCTTTTTTATGTTTTTTTGTGTGTGTTTGTTTTTTATGTACGTTATTATATTCTTTTTTGTCTTACGAACATGTTTCCCTTTGTGATGACCATCATGCATTCATATTTTAAAATTGTTTTCAAAAATTGCAAGGCAATGTTCCGCATCGGTATCTCTTTAGTGTTTGACATGGAATATCTGGATTTTTAAAATTTAATCTGAAAATTATTTTCATAAAAAATCCCTATGTTCCTCACACATTTGAGGTACATAGGTGATTTAAATTTTCCTTCAAAACCCAGATCTAGAATTTTCACAAAAAATAAAGGGGATTATTTTGAAATAATGTGAAACTGGAACCAAGTCCACTGAAACTGAAGTAAGAAAAGGGTTAGCAGGCATCGATTTCGGGCATTGGAGGGGTGCTAATCCTTCCCCAAGCATAACCAACTCTCGAACCCAATTGATAAATCTTTGGACTTTACAGGCCTAGAAATCAATGTTTCAAGTTTCGTAACTTGGAATATCATTTTCAATCGGTATCCGATCCTACCTAGACCAAAATGATTGGTGGCAACTCTAAATTTGTGGCAAATTTGTGGTAGCCTTCCGAGACTAGTTGGATGAGCAATTCGCCTGACAGTCAATCTTCCTTTCATATTATTATGTGTAATTTAGATCTCGATCAAGGGATAACCCAAAGGCTTCAACGAACATAACGAACCATTTTTCAAGTCATGTGTGCTCCCTTCGAATTGTGAAAAAAGGATACGTAGCAACATTGTCCACTTTCAATGATCTCTTAGATTGGATTTAACTTTAGATTACGATATCTAAGAGTTAAGTAATCTCTTTTTCAGATATTGGATTTAATTTTAATTAAATTTGATTTCCAATTTACTATAGTTTTACATCCCTCCTAAAGATCCGCAAGGAAGTCCAACTACTTACGTGTTTATTGTTTCCACTACGTATTTATGATGTTTTGTAAATTTTAAATGCTATTCTTGCTTGAGGTTAGACTTTACTGGTAATACGGATTCCTTCGTCATTATCACCTATTGAATAGTTATTCTACTGAATG
Organism: Adansonia madagascariensis; assembly: GCA_038381835.1. Taxonomy (NCBI): domain Eukaryota; kingdom Viridiplantae; phylum Streptophyta; class Magnoliopsida; order Malvales; family Malvaceae; genus Adansonia; species Adansonia madagascariensis. Next base: position 5,074,350 of record JBBYHL010000004.1, read on the forward strand.
AGCTATTCCGCAAATTCACTGAATAGCTTTTGTTGACTCCAAACCAAGAATGTTATTCCTTCGCTATTTATTCTACTACCAAATAGATCAAATATTTTTAATTAATCTATCCACATGTAATTTTTAAAATTTAATTTTTGTCCAGGCTTTAGGAGAGAAAGGCATCAAACCTAAAATTGAGCAAACAAACCTTAATTCTTAATAGAAAAAAGAAAAGAAGAAAAAAAACTTAAATATGAGATGAAAAATCTAAAATATAGCATAATCATTAGGAGATATTTGAGGAACCAACACAAGAGAACAAAATTAATATCAAATAAAAAGTTAAAAAAAGAAAGCACCTTACGTTTTTGAGTTAAGCTAGTTATAAAGAAGTTTGTTTTTCAAATTTGGGAAGGAGAAAGAGGACAAACATATGAAAAATGGAGGCTTTGGAGTGAAAGAGGATAAGAAAGTGAGGATGGAAGTCTTTGGATGTTTTTGGTATCTCTAAACTTATTTGAGATTTTTAAGAAAAATGAAGTAGAAATGAGAAAGAGAGGTTTAGAGAAAGATTTGAGTGAATTTTGGAAAATTTCTGAGTTGGCACAGCTTGACGGAGGATGACAATTGAAAATTGGATTAGCAACTATCAACTAGGTTTGATTGTTTTTTTCCAATTGAAGGCTTGATAATTTTAGAGAAATAGTCACAGCCTTAGAGAGATCTGAGAGAGAAATTAGAAATAATATTTTTTTCCTTTTATATATTATGAAAAATAATATTAAATATTATTTTGTATAAAAGATTTCAAATGTTATATCCAAAAAATAATATATTAAAATAAAATGTAAATATTAATATAAAATATTATAATATTTCCTTCTGGTTATATATTTTAAAATATTTCTAAGTATCATTATTTTTATTTTAATGTTTTTAAAATTTATTCTGAAATATAATATAAGAGATTAAAAACTAAAAATAATTTTTATAAATAAAATATTATTATTTAATTTAAAGGTAAGATAGTCTTTATACATATCCTTTATCATTTTAACTAATCAAACAACAACAACAATAATAATAATAATAACAACATCAACAACAATAATCTTCCTCTATTTCACTCAATAAATTAAACTATGTAATAGGTATGATAATCTGCGTATTTATATTGTATTCTTGTTATTTTTATATGTCATAATTATATTTTAAGTATTCTGAACTTAATGTATTTTGACAAGTTAATATTCGTGTTATATCGATAACTTAATGTTCGTATATTTGTATTGTATTATATTAATTTTTTATGTCATACTGCATTTTAGTTATTTTTTATGTTGTGTTTTTGTCATGTTTAATATTGCCAGGTTTACTATGTAATACTAATTCTTTTTTTATTTCATTCTCAACAAATGATTATTATATTATATTTATCTACCATGTCATTTAGTGAACCAAAATTTTCATGTCATTGAAAAATAACTTCTAAAAAATGATTAAGCATTTTTTAAGTTTGTTTGACAGAAAATTTATTGATCAAAGAAAATGATTTACTAGTCAACAAAAATTAAGCCCTTTTTTTTTTGAAAGGGGGAAGACAAGTTTTAAAAAAGAGTTATCCATGAGTATAATTATTCATTAAGCCTATGAACCTAGTTCGACTCAAATTGAGATTTGGATATGATTTTTTAGGTTGAGACTTGACTTGAGCTAAATATTATTAAAATAATAAAAATATTTATTTTGTTTTAATTTTAAATAAGATTTAAAAATATTAAAATATAAAAATAAAATATTTTATAATTTTAGTATTTCTATTTTGAATAATATTGAACATAAATATTTATATTTTAATAATATAAATTATATTATTAATTTATTATTTAAATACTAAATAATCAATTATTAGTATAATAAACCCATATAGCAATAATAATAAATTGTAACATTTATCAATATTTTTAAAATTTAATTAGTGTTTATTGAAAAATGTTTATATATTGCTATCTATAACTTCTATAATAAATTAAAAGATATTTCAAATGCATGGGATAGCTCAATTTGGGATTTTGGGATAACAATACCTTTTAGCCGAATCATACGAGGCATTAAAATTGCTCTAAGAGATAATAATGGTAATGGTTAATTTTATTTTTGCGATTTTTTTATTTTTTTTACTTTTTTGGGATTAAAACAACGTCGTTTTCATATTTTTAAAGCATTATAAATTTATATAAATTTTTACACTTAATAATTCATATGTAGAGTTTGACACGTTCTTGTATTTATAGTTTATTCATATTATTTTTTGTGTCATGTTTGTGTTTGTGTTATTTTTTTTGTATGTTCAAAGTATTATAAATTTACATAAATTTTTGCCAATAATCTTTTGGCCTAGTGATTAGGAGTGTGTTAGAGTTGGCATGTAAACTTGGGTTTGATTCCAAGTATCCTCTCTGCCATCCCTAAATTATATAAAAAAAAACTATATAAATTTTTATATGTTAATAATTTGTTTTATGTAGATTTTGATATGATCGTGTATTTATGTCATGTTCATGTATTTTTCATGTTGTTTTTAGTTATTTTTTCATGTATTCATATTGTGTTTCATTTTTATTTTTTATTTTACATATATTATCAAAGTGTTTCAATTTAGAAAAAAATTTGTATGTTTGTTTCATGTTCGTACTATGTCTCAATTCATCTAATATTTTACATAATTTATTATAATAATTCAATTTAAAGAAAATAGTGTATGTTCGTGTCATGTTTACCTTATTTTTGGTGTATTTAAAGTATTATAAATTTATATAAATTTTTATGATTAATAATTACTTTTATATATATTTTGACATGTTCATATATTGTTTCGTATTTATATTATTTTTCGTATCATATCATATTTTGATTATTTTCATATTACTTTCTTATTATGTTTTAATTCATTTAATATTTTACATAATTTATTATAATAATTTAATTTTACTTTTAAATTCTTTTACTTAATAATTTGATTATTACACCTGCTATACGTTAATATAAATTTATGTTCAAAACTTCTATCTAATTCTCAAAGCACAACGAGGGCATATTTTAGTGTGCATGTTAAAAACTCCACTTTCATTGAATACATTTATTATCATTTCATCCTACTCCATCCATTTTATTAATTATTTTTTGATTTAATATTATAAAAATATATTATAATTTATTCATAAATATTATTTTAGTATATATGATTTTTAAATAATATCTAATATATTAAAAGTATATATTTTTATAAAGTAATATTATATATATATCTAAAATATATATTAAGAGTATAAAAAGAATCTCATATAATACTTTAAGTTTAATTAGGCATTAATTAAAATTTTAAAATTTTTAGTCAAATTTTAAAATTTGGAAAGGGGATTCGAACTATGCTTATTTCGTAGATGGAAAAACATGCTTCAACCAAATGAGACATATGGTCGAATTTTAAAATTTTAAATTTTAATATCAATATATAAATTATCCATTTAATGTAAAAATAATTATCCTAAAAATTATATCTTATTTCATTAAATCTAATAGTATTTTTATATCTTTTTAAAATTATGAATTTATGTATTTGGAAAAAATTCTTTCCTCTAATAAATATAAGCTCTAATTAAAGAAAGAAATAATAAATTATCTTTATTTTTAATAAAGTTAATCAGCTCCTAAAATGATTAAAATAATTATTTTATTAGCTATATATTTGAATAAAATAAACTTTTTAATATAATAAATTATTGGAAGATAAATGTTTATGATTAAATCAATCAAAATTTTGAATAGCAGCCTTCACTAAACTATTGAATAAAACCTATCAAATAATTTATTAAAGAGAGTTAAGAATAAAATTGGAAATAATGAAAGTTTTTTATTAATATAAATTCTACATTTTGTTTTAATTATTACTTAAAACGTAAAATAATTTTGTCATTCAGTAAAGAAATTTTGCCCAAAATTCTCAAACCCAAAGTTAAAATTTTAATAAATTCATAAATTCATATTAATTTATATAATAAATTAATAATATAAAAATAAAATTATAATATATACCATATAATTCAGTTATAAATTACATTAGAGATCAGTAGTATTGAACAAACCATTGAGAACATAGGGAAAAAAAAAGAACGAGGTTTGAGAGAGAGAGAGAGAGAGAAGAGGAGAACGGCTAAGTTATAAAGAAAGAAAAAACTAGGGGTTTTAAGTAATATATATTAAGGGTAAAGTAGTAAATTAATATTAAAAATATATATTATGAATAAAAAAACTCAATTATACTTATAAATTACTCAAATAAGATATTAAGATATTCGAATTTGATTTATTTAATAGTTTAAACTGCTTTGACTTAAACTCGATTTAATAATAATAGCATCGAGTTTAATTTTTTTAAAACTAACTTAAATAAATTATGAGCAAAAATATTTCATTTACACTTTTAATCTTCTCGTCATTTTCCAATTGTTTTGTTTTTCTTTCCTCAACCCTCCTTCAAGCTTCAACCAAATGCCTTTCTCTCTGCCTCTATACTTTTAATCTTTTCTTTCACGATTTCCTTTCGTTTCCTTTCATTTCCTCTCTCGTCTTGTTCTTTCCCTATTTTGCTATTAGTATTTTTTTTATATATATTGTTCCCTTTATCAGTTTATTCCTCGTTTCAACTCCAGCGAACCTACACCTCGTTTGCTCAAATAGGTAAATTTTCGTTTTTTTTTTTTCCTTCTCAATTTTTAAGTTAATTTTGAATGACCAAGACTTTATTGCATCAATCTTTATCTCTAGAAGTGTCTGTTTCTTACATAAATTTCAATAGATTTTATTTATTTATACTATATATAAAATTTTTAATTGAGTTCAACCTGTATTAAATGAGATTAACTCAGTCTAAAATTAATAAAAAAATCAAACAAACATTATAATAATAAAATAAAACTAATATATTTAGATATTTTAATATTAAAAAAAAACTATTACTAAAAATTAATTATTCATTTAAAAAATTACTTTTTTTTTTAATATTTCTTAATTTTAACTTATATTTTTTAAATATAATAATTTTTATTTAAGAATATTTTTTGCCTATGATAAATTCTAGTTGAACTTTATACTACTGATTTAAGGTTTTATCTTGTAATTCTTGAGTGAATCTTTTGATGTCATTGAAGGTTATGTTTAAGGTTTCTTATTATAATTTTTTAAACAGAGACTAATGATTTCATATTGATTAATTAAATACGTGGATTATAATTTATAAAATAAGAGTTATCATTTTTTTACTGAGGCGTTTTTTTTAGAGACCAAAACCGTGAAGATAATCTACGCATTGCTCCAAAACAGACAATATTGAATAGCGCGTATATTTCGACAATTCTTACGTCAACAAAACATATTTTTAGTTTAAATAATATATAAATTATATTTTATAAAAATTTAATAATAAATTTTTTTAGTAT
>JBBYHL010000004.1:5079929-5094275 GCA_038381835.1 Adansonia madagascariensis
TCAACAAAACATATTTTTAGTTTAAATAATATATAAATTATATTTTATAAAAATTTAATAATAAATTTTTTTAGTATAATAATATTACTTTTTTATAGTATAATTATTAATAGAAATTATATTTTAATAATTATTATAACATTTTAAATTAAATATTTTAATATAATTAATGTTTTAATGATAAATAATAGTCTTTTAAGTATTTAATATTAATACTTCAATTATCACACATATAAAAGTAAAAATAATTATATTAATATAAATAATAATATGATTAATGTTTTGATAACAAATAATATTATTCTAATTACTTAGTATTAAATATATTTATTAAAGTATTATTATTTGAAATATTAATATTTTAATAATAGATTATTTATAATAGTTTAAAATTTATGTTAAAATTGCAATTTGAAAAATAGATTGTTTTCAAAAATTAATCGACCGCGTGTTCAAAGGCGTCTTCAGTCCTAAGTCCTGTATAGACGACCGCCCGACCCCACTCCTAACATTGCTTAAGATTCACGTGGACTGCACTGGCTCTGGATAAACCAAAATATTATTCGTAGCAAAATCCATAGCACCGTTGACTCCACTAGTCATTGGATCTCATTGGAACTGTCTTCCATCGTGCTTTAAGCCCTGCAACACTCTTCCATCGAGCTTCAAGCCCCTCAAGCTCGGAAATATTCGGGTAATTTATTCGTTCGGACTCATCGCTTACAATCTGTTTGACAAATTGTATGCAAGAAATCTTCACTAGTTTCATCCATCTTTTATAGAATAAAATGCATAGAACAAAAATTCTTTTTCTTTCTTTTTTTTTTTACTTGAATTTGTGATTTGATACTTGGTAAAAGAAATGTTGGAATGAGATGAAGTATTTTTCCCTGATGCTATCGTTTCTACTTGAACAGACAAATTTTGAAAGCGACACTAGGCTGGCTGTCCTGCTATAATGATAAATACATTGGTTTCGCCTAGGCCTAGCAACGTATGTATAATCTTCAATTTCATCAACTTCTATCTTTCTACATTTTAAAACTTGAGAACTAATGCTTTGGCAATTTGATAGTACTGGTTCTTAGTATTGAGGGGAACGAAGCTCTATTTATGTGAACCAGATTCTATTATAACCGTTTTTTGCTGCTTTAACTAGTTGTACTGATCATATTTGAAATAAGAAAAAACAATGCTTATTGCTGCTATTTGGTTTGTAGTAGTATTATCATAATCAACATCTCTTAGTCTATGTTTCTTCCTTCATATAATGATATGATATAAATCAGTCAAAGCTTTATATAACAGGAGAATCATTTTGATGAAGGGTTTTTCTTTTCCCCAATTAATAAAAAGATATTATATAGTGAACAAGGTTTGACTATTCACCTGTCTTTAAGGTTTGACCATTACTCAATTTTGTGGTTTTTCTTTAACTTTGTACTTGGTTTATCTGTTTCTTTCCTTGTAGGCATTGAAATTCTCCTCTAAAAAATTTGGCGGGTCGGCAAAATCAAAGTACTGGAGACCAAAGATGGAGCTAACCCTAACTCAACCTGATGATTGGCATCTTCACCTCCGTGATGGTGACCTCCTTCAAGCTGTTGCCCCTCACAGGTTGTTTTACTTTAACTACTGACTTTTGGGTGTTCACTTTTTGGTAATAACCTAAGTGACTGAAATCACAGATGCAAGCTGGCTTAACTGGTATTTTGGTTCATGTCTCAAACATTCAAAGTTTTATTGATTTTTTCTGTTGATAACCAATTCAACTTCAATATCTATTATTTAAAATATACTATGTATTGGATACTGATTGAAACTTCCCACAGTGTGTTTTGTCTTTTCTTGCACAGATCCTAACCTCATGGCTCTGTTTCTCTCTTAACTCTTATTGCTCCCCATCCTATAGCCCTTCCTTATTACTTACATCTACTACTTTCCTGACACCAATGCCAGCTTCTGTGCATGATTGTGCTTGTTTCTTTTTCCTGTTTTGTAAATCATTATCGAGCATCAACATTGCTAGCGACTTTAAATCTAACTTATTTTGTGTTATGCTTAAACAGAATAGAGAAAAGATTTACAATGTCATGTTTTGATTCAGTCTAAGAAGACTTATGAGCTTTACACATCAGGTTTAGGCTTAAGAATCTACTTATTAATACCTGGGTTTTCGAACTTATGCACTGAATTAATCTACACATTTGAGTTTCTGGAATAACCAGTTATCCTAATCAGTTGGTTAGTTTCTGTTCCAAAAAGTTAAAATGCTTGATTAATTCGATTTTAACAAATATTTGACTGAGTTAACCAAACTGATAATTTGCTCACCCCTAGTTGACTCGAATTACATCTTCAATTTATGGGAAAATTATCTGTCGATTACAATTCTGAATGTTTGCAATTTTTTTTCCATCTAATTAGCATTGTACGTGCAGTGCAAATTACTTTGGAAGGGCAATAGTAATGCCAAATTTGAAGCCTCCGATTACCACCACTGCAGCTGCTATTGCTTATCGAGAATCCATCTTGAATGCATTGCCTACAGATAGCAACTTCTGTCCGCTAATGACACTGTATTTAACAGATACAACCAGTCCTAATGAGATTAAACTCGCTAGTAAGTATATCTTATATTTAATATGGTATCTAGGAATCCTCTTATTTGTTTCACGTGGAAAACCACTTCCTAGTTCCTTTGCTCTCTCTCGTGGCCATTCCAGGCTTGCATATAGCCTTTATATACACACACACACACACACACACACACACACACACACACATATATATAGTCTTCATTTAGAATAATAGAGCAACTGCAATCAAACAATTGCCTCCTACTATGTGTTATTTGGCCCTTTTTGTTCTGACTTGATTCTTGCAGTTATGCTGACACGTGGACTAATTTGTTGACAGGAAGGAGTGGAGTCGTCTTTGCTGTTAAGTTGTACCCTGCTGGTGCCACCACAAACTCTCAAGATGGTGTTACAGATCTTTTTGGGAAATGTCTACCAGTTCTTGAAGAGATGGTGGAGCAAAACATGCCTTTACTGGTAATTTGAACTATACTAAGCTCACTATTTTTTGTTGGTTAACTACAAGGCTCTTGTACAATGGCAAAGACTAGCAGTTAGCATATGGTTCCTGAAATTTTATACAGCAGAGTTCCTCTATTCTAAAATCAGAAAAGGCTTTTATAAGTAGGTGGCTTCCTTCCCTTTGCCGGTTATGTTTTTAATTTTTTAAAGGTTGCTTCTCAAAAAATGCGATTTTTGGGATAACATGAGAAAGGCAAATGAGGCCTAAATCACCTTGTCAGCATAACAAGACATTGTTGTTGTGTTTTTTTTTTTTTTTTTTTTTAATTTTACTCATATATTGATTTTCCTTTTATATAAAGTATGTGATATCTGGCTTATGTATAGGTTCATGGAGAGCTCACATATTCCAATGTTGATGTCTATGATTTTCTTTTTATAAAAAGTTTGTGATATCTGACTTATTTATAGGTTCATGGAGAGGTCACAGATTCCAATGTTGATGTCTTTGATCGTGAGAAAGTTTTCATTGACACTGTTTTGCAACCTTTAATTCAAAGGCTTCCAAGATTAAAGGTTGTGATGGAGCATATCACCACTATGGATGCGGTTAGATTTGTTCAGTCTGGTGAAGAAGGTAACTAAATTGCTTTTAGGGAAGAAATTTTCCACTTTTTCGTTCTTGTTTTAGTAGTACAAGTCACTCATGTCCTTTTTAATTTCTTGGTTTCTCATATTTCTCACAAGTTTTTTGTTTTCCTCTTTAGGATTTTTGGCTGCAACTGTTACACCACAACACCTTCTTCTCAACAGAAATGCTCTCTTCCAAGGAGGATTGCAACCACATAATTACTGCCTTCCAGTACTCAAAAGAGAAATCCACAGTATGTTTGACGTAACATTTTCCATAATGCTGGAAATATGCATTGCTATCTATAAATGGATTGTTTAATATGCATTAGAGTTAATTTTACTAATTTTTGCTTTTGTGAAATGTAATTATGATATGGGAATGCATTTTTGTTGCTTATGGTTTTAAAATTCATAATCTGATGAACTCAACTGTATTTCTTGTAATAATTGTCTTAACAGACTTTTATGTGTGCTTCTTTTCCCCCAGGACAGGCTATTGTTACAGCTGTGACCAGTGGAAGCAAAAGATATTTCATTGGAACTGATAGTGCTCCTCATGAGAGACAAAGAAAAGAATGTCCTTGTGGTTGTGCTGGCATTTACAATGCCCCTGTTGCGTTATCACTATATGCTAAGGTCTTTGAAGAGGTAATTCTCTTCATTATTTAATTAAAAGTTTCTTTTTACAATTTTCATGAATGCTGCAACGAATTTTGAATCAGAATTATGCCAATTTTAGTGGGATTAAGGGCATGTTGATAAGGGATTGTCAGTGTTGATATTTACTACTCCAAATATGACATAGACATTTGTATCTAGTTTATATACTTGTGAAAGATACCATATCTCTCGTATTAGATTGTGGAAATAGTTTAGCATGGATTGGCAGAAAGTTTTGTGCTTAAAACATTTGACGGATATGTTATGCTTCTCATTGTAATAGTAAATGGCTATTTTACGGATGGTTCTATGTGTGCATAGCTTAAATTTTGGGCAACTGGCTTGATTGGAATTTATAGGTAATAATGTTTGCTAAGCTTGTACATTGTACCTATTTGTAATGGGAGTATATCACCTATAATTTATGCACTAAGATTGTTTAATCACTACAATGAATTGCATTGAGTCCACCACAATGTTATATGGAGCTCACACTTATTAGGTGGTGGACCTCCATATAATTCTTGACTGTAACTGGATACTTTTAGGATTATAGTACAAGAAATTGCATGTGAAATGCTTCCATTTTTAAAAATACATTTGATCCTCGTCATCTACCTAGAAGGGATTGGATTTTAGGCATAACATTTGATAAATAGCAAGGACTAAAGGTATATGTTAGACAACTTCTTTTGCTCCTCAAATGCATGTGAGGAGACCTGATCGGTCAGTATAAAATATTGTTGTTTATATTTTTCAAAATAGTAAGTTATAATAGCTCCTAGATCCTCATTGTTTGTTAAATCGTATATCATTTCCAGTTTCCTACCTAAAGTCAGTTTTATTGTTTACTATAGGCGGGTGCACTCGATAAATTAGAAGCATTTACAAGCTTCAATGGACCAGACTTCTACGGTCTTCCAAGGAACACCTCAAAGATTAAATTGATGAAGACTTCATGGAAGGTTCCAGAGTCTTTCTCGTTCTCATTTGGTGATATCATTCCGATGTTTGCAGGTGAAACACTTGAATGGCAACCATTTTCTCTTGATTCAATCTTTACTATGAAATCTCAATTATCTAGTCGATCCCATGTTGTTGAATAAATTAAGTAGGGCAATGACGCTAATAAGACTTGGAATCTCTACTCATAATCTCATTAGTTGAGATCATCAGTGATTTAATTTTGTAAGAGAGTGTTTTTATTTATTTATTCTTGTTTTTTAATGGGAACTAGAAGTGAATTTTTTGCACTCGAATTGTCTTCTCACTTTCCCAGATTTTCAATCTTAGATCAAGAAAAACAATAACTGCAATATAGGTTAGCTCAATGTGTGTCTTTTGCTAGATGCATGAGGAATATAAGCATGCAACTAGCCCTGTAAATTGACAGGTCAGATTGGATTTGGGTTGATTCAGTCTAGATCTTAAAAAATTTTGTCAAGTTAGGGTTTGGATCATTTTGGATTCAGTCACTTTTGATTCAGGCCATTTCACGTTAATTTTTTTTTTGGATTATTTGTGTTTGGATCATTTTAGATTTTATTTATTAAATCAGATTAAATTTGAGGGATACTGCGTTGGTATTGGAATGAAATGTTGGAGGATAAGTAATTTGTGAGCCGATTATTGAGTCTCAACTTGATGATGGGATTGCCTTGTGTTACGGGCTGGAAGAGTTGCCTTTTTAAGAAATCTAGTTTTGAGGTTTGATGTTATTTGTGTTAGGATCATCCTTGCGTTATGGAAACAGCGTCAATGGCTTTTGCATTGGTGGAGTTAAATGAGGCCAAGTGAAGTGTGAACACAATTTATTATTGGCCTCCACAACACAGGGATTTCGTTTCGACCAGAGGAGTCTCTCACTTCCTGCACCGCCCAGTGTCTTCATCTTGGGAGGCTATTTATCCCAGGAACGGGATACCTCATGATTTTCCTTCCTAGAATCCCTAATCTTAGATGTTTAAGCAAACAATTAACACCACTTTACATGACATTTTGCTCAAACCAAATTACATAGACATTGAAACATACATAAATACATGCATGCATACATATCAATGTAAGTACAAAACTAGCCATTTGCAAGCATTTGATTATAAAATTCAATTAAAGAACCAATTTAAATAAAAGAAAACAACAAATTATACATAGGGAAGATTTGGGATAACACTACATAAGATTCCTAAGTAGAAGTCCAATACCATCTGAACAACAAGCCTAACAAATGGAAAAACAAACGAATTGCATAACAAACAATAAAAAACACCGTGGACTCTTAACACCATACTGAATCTCTCACCTAAAACGAATTGCCAATGAATCGAAAGACCAAAATAGATATAAGTGTATCAAAATTTTTAATGTGGTCCTAGACTTTAAAAATATCTATTTATATACTTAAAGTTCATTAAATGTGTTATTATAATACCTATTAGTAATATCCTTAAATATAAAGTGACATCTTTTTTTTTTTTCATGAGTCGCAACAATATACATTGATGTCCCATGTATTAACAAAATTAATATTTTTGAAAAAAATCATTTCAATTTTAAAAATAAAATAATATTTTAAAGTACAGATATTAAATTGACAAATTTGATAAATTTTAAGACTTATTCATGGCATTATCTCAAAAAAAATAAATTTTTTTCTTTTTTTTCCCCCTATGTTTGTCCCCTTTCTCTTTTCTTCGAGTCGTTTTCAAGCAATCGCCAAGGGAGGTCGAACCTGGCGTCGGTATGCCCAAACGGCCTAAAATCAGGTTGAAATGGCTTGAAACCGATTGGAATTCACACTAGATCCAGTATATTTCAGGCTGTTCTTGACCTGGTTTTAGGTCGATTCGACCTACGAAGGCCCATTACAGCCCCCAGGGGCCAGACCCAAACGTTGATTAAGCAAAAACAACGTAAAACAAGTTGGTTGGAGAATAAGAGGGAGGAGAGAGAAAAGACGAATGAAAAAAAAGAGAAATGTTTGATCTTAAAATGTACAAAATATGGTCAAATTCGTACGGGTCAAAAATCTATCCGACCATACCCCCTCTCATCCTTATTCTTTTATCAGAAAGTTTCCAAAACAAGATGTGCTAAGGCCTTGTCTTGTAAAAAATAAATAAATAAATCCTTCTTCATTCCTCAACATGTTGAAATATGAGGTTGTCAGTGTAATGTGAAAAAAAAAAAAAAATCTCTTTTTTCTGGTGCGAATCTGGCGATCGAAACATTGTCTGCTGCCATTTATCATAGATCTCGGCGTCATATTCCCTTCAAAATTAGCCTGTTTCTTCCTCTTTAATCCCTCCTCCATCCTATCATATGGAGGTATAAACGAGTCAAGCCAAATCGAGCATTTAAAGTTTTTACTTGGCTTATGAAATAAAAGCTAATCAAACTTGGATCAATTATTTAAAAGAATTAAATTTAAAGTTAAAATTCGGCTTATTTAAAAATATAGAACTTGAGTTAACTTATTTAGCTCATTATTGCTTGATTATTTTCTTAACTCTTATCAAATCTCTCTTTCATATTTTTTAAGTTTATTGATTTAGTATTTAGTAGATGTTTTTATGCTAGAAGATTGGAGTAAGAAACTCTTTAAAAATTGGAGTTAGGTAAGTAAAATTTGTAATTCTCTAAATAAAATTAAAATTTACTAAATAATAGCAATAAATAATTTATTATTATCAATACCTAAATTAATAAATAAAAAATAAATAAATGTATACACGCACATAAGTTATTCACAAGTTTTCAATGTCAAGCTTAAAAGCTTGATCTTGGCTCATTTATGTAATCGAGTCTAAATTCAAGTTTGAGTTCTTTTATTTAGTTAAACAAACGAATTTGATCGATCATTTAACAAATTGAGCTTGAATAGCTCATGAATAGCTCAATTCATTTACATCGCTATTGTGAAGTTAGATTTTCTTGAAACTTTCCCATTTTCTTAAAAAAAAATAAAATTAAAATCTCGACCGTTAGCCTTGTTGGAAACAACCAAAGAGAGCCTTAACATAAATAAAAGGATTAAATAATGATTTGACCCTTGTACTTTAGCTCGCTTTTCAATTTGGTACTAATTTTTTTTGTTAAATTAATATTTAAAGTTTCATTTCGTCAAACATTTAGTACTTGAAAATATTACTGTTAATCAACTGTTGACATGATAGTCAAAAAACCAATAAGACATTGACATATGACAAAATACCACATCATCATTGCCACGTCAAAATGAACTTTTCATTATTTTTTTTTTTATGTTTTTGAATTTTTTAATGATGATATGGCATTTTACCATATGCCAAAGTCTCATTGGTTACTGACTGCCATGTTAGCAATTGACTAATAGTGATAATTTCAGGTACCAACATGATTGATGGAATGAAACTTTAAGTATTAATCTGATACAAAAAATTTTTTTAGGTACCAAATTAAGAATCAGACTAAATCATAGAGGTCAAATAAATACTTAATCTTAAATAAAATGATGCTGTAACTTCTCTATGTATAGCAAGTCCATGAACAATTAATCATCGCAATGTAAAAATTAGATAGGATTGGATTAAGCAAGCTTCAAATTAATCGAAGAAAAACATTAATGATTGAGATTTTATAAAATGAAGAAAAGGTGGAAATAAAACCAAATTTGAAATTTTATAAAATGAATCATTTTTAATCGAACTTATTATTCAAACCTTTGATACCTAATTGTAAAAATAAACTCCAACATAAACTTTGATATGCCCACTGAATTGTATAATTTATAAAATGCTCAAATTTTGCCCAACACATACATCCGTACAAAATTATAGAGCTTATATCCTTTTGGTGCTAAAATTTCATTTTATATTATGAATTTGAAGATTTAATAAAGAATTTTTTATGTTGGTTTTATTTTGCTTGAATGGAGGTTTTCCAGTTTCATCAATTTTTTTTTTTCAGTTGGAATTAGTAAATCCCAAAAATAATCATTTTGATTAAAAAATCGCAATCAAATTTAAATTCCACTTTAACTTTTTTCTCTAATTATCAGTTCAACTTATTTGACATTGAGTTGGATTGGGTAGAGTGATATGTTGAATTAAAAAAATTAAATAAGTAATTTTAATATTAAATTATAATTAGATATAATAAATGCTTACTGAAAATATGTATTTGGTTAAATGATATGAATTGATAAAGATTTTTAGGGGTTAGAGTTTTAAAATTCATAAAAAGTTATGAAAAATAAATTTAAAATTGGTTTCTCTGATTTTTTTAATCGGTTCATCTAGTCTTTTACTAGTTCGAAAGAATTCTTGGTTTTATAAAATTAAAAAAATAGAATTGAAAGTTAAACTGATGAGACTTCCAGTTATCAATTCAACTTATTCGATATCTAATTGGATGAGTTAAACTAGTTGATTAAATTAAAATAAATTTAATAAGTAATTTTAATATTAAAAAAGAATTAAATATAGTAAATATTTAATTGAAATATGTATTTAGTTAAACAATTTGAATTGATAAAGATTTCAAGTGATTAAAGTTTCAAAATTCATAACAAGTTTTGCAAAGTAAGTTTAAAATTGGTTTCTCTTATTTTTTTTTTTTTTACCAATTCAACTATTCTTTTACCAGTTCAAAGGAATTCTTGATTTTATAGCATGTACGGATCAAATAGACTACGATTCTCAAAATCAAATGATCCGACTAGCCAATCTAATCCAATTCTTTTAGCATTGATTTTGTTCGTATTTCTACACCGCATAACATGAAGTTTGATATTATTTCGGTGCACACCTAAGATTAAATTAGTGAAACTTTTGTTTATTGATTCAATGGATTCAATTGGTTGAATTGAATTATTCTATTAAAATATAAATTAATTTTAAATATATGATTTTTAATATTAATAAAATATTAAATATAATAAATAGTTAAAAAATGCATTCGATTTAATGGTATTGTTTCTAATACATAACTAAGAGATTAAGATTTAAATCTCGTCATGCAAAATAATAATAATAATAATAATAATAATAATAATAATAACATAAAATCAATTTTTTTTTTATTAAAAAATTGATGAAATGGATTTTCATCTATTTAGTTAATTATCAATTTTTTTATACTCATTGCACTAAATAGATTTTCGATTTTCTATTTAATCTATTGAAGTTTTTTCAACGTTGATATATAATACATGAAATTGAAAAATAAAATAAAATCAAACAACGACATTTTGAATTGAAAAATAATATTTTTTTTTCTACAATAAACAACACTAGAAATTTTTCTTTTCTTTTAGAAGAACTTGTTGTGTGTCTATAAAATTACACGCAACTTCTTAATTAACTCTTATTCTTCATATGAGTCACCTAAACTCTAATAAACTCTTTCCAAAACTCGTTGTTTTTCAAAGTGACAATCTTTTCATGCACTTTAGACAAACACTTAATTATTGCTCATCCTCTTCTGCTTCAATATTATTTATGCACACTATCACTTTTTTCATTCTCTTCCAAAACCAACTTTATTTATTCAAGGTTTGTATATACCTTCATGTCTTCCTTATTCCTTAATTTAATTTTCCTAGTCTAGATAAGTGTTTTATTTTTATTTTTTTTCTGATTTAAGTTCCTCACTTCCTGATATCCTCAATTTGAAGTCACTTTCATTTCATAAATATATTAAGAAAAGATAGATGATGAATATGTAAATCCAACATATATATTTAATTGTTAAATTATTTGGTTTCATTTCATATAAATTGATCATCTTAACTAGGATGCAAATGGATAATTGTAACGGTACAGCAGCAGCATCACGAGTACATCCAGCATGTGCTGCATGCAAGCATCAAAGGAAAAAATGCGACGAAAATTGCATTTTGGCACCTTATTTTCCAGCGGATAAGTGTCGAGAATTCCAAGCAGTACACAAAGTTTTTGGTGTTAGCAATGCAACAAAAATAGTGCGCAATGCCAATAGTGAAGAAGATCGAAAAAAGGTTGCGGATTCATTAGTTTGGGAGGCATTCTGTTGGCAAAACGATCCAGTTTTAGGGCCTTACGGAGATTATAGGAAAATTTATGAAGAGCTGAGCTCGTATAAAAGGCAAAGCCAAATGATGGTCCTACAAGATCATGATCAGCCTACTCAGGTATTCAAAATGGCACCTGCGCTTGCGAATGCCGCTGCTGCAACACATACGAAGAGATCACTAATAGATGTTAAAGGAGCGATTAGCGATGGTACATTGCGGTGCTATAATCCGGATATCGACGGAAATTCTGTTGTTGGTTTGAGCGGGGGATATAATGGATATCCTATGCCTATTCCTATTCCTATTCCTTCACACTCAGACAAAGCAGTGCTTGAAAAAGGCATCCACAGTACAACTATTGTTCCACTGCAATACTACGGTTCTGGTAAATTTCATTATTTTCTCGTTTCTTTCTTTCTTTCTTTTAGTTTCTCGTTAAATTCCATTATACAACCAGGAAACCTACAACACCCACGCCAACCTTAATTAATTTCTCTCTCTTTAAATATTCAAAGAAAACATCTAATTAAATTAGAATGGCATCCACAGTACTATAGAATTATTTAGAGTATTGTATGGAGTATTAGATAGAGGTGTTATTTTTGTTTGTCCAAGCTGGCCCAATCCGACAATTCAGGTTGCAAAATCTGTTTAAGTTTGTTTTTTTTTTTTTTTTTTTTTTTTTTTTTTTTTTTTGTAATTTATCCTTTTTTTTTATTAAGTTTTAAAACTTAGATAACACAATATTGTTTTAATGTTTATTTAAACTATAATATCATACATTAACTTTTTGTATGGTACCAAGTTACATCATATATAAATATAAAAATAATATGTATTATATAATTAAAAAATAATCATATTAGACTCAAGCTTTGAAGGCTAGACTCATTTTCTAAACGAATCTCTTTTTTTTATCCATGCTTATTTTTTTAACTTAATATTTTTATTCAAACTCTTTCAAATATTTAGCAAACTTTTGAGTTCACACAAATAACTTGAACTGTGAACTAGTCTAATACTAATTACAAAACTAACAATAATTAAATAGGAAAGTTTGAGTCTAATTTCATTGTCTGATTTTGAGTTTTGTTTTGTTCCTCTATTAAGATGTAGGTTTTATCAATGGCAAGACATTGGAAAGTTCAAGATGGGATAACATACTATAGTTCTAAACTTCTTCTATTGGGACAGCACTGTGTGTTGGAAAGCTAATTGAATGTAGCATTCCTTGCAAGTGGGTTGAAGTTCTTATTTATCTTCTATACAGTATTAATTAATGTTGAATATTCTTTTTTTAGTTACAACCTCTTTCTCCTTTAATCCTCCAATATATTTTCACAAATTATTTTTCAGTGGATTGTTTTATCCAAGAAGGATTCATTGAAATAAATATGTAGATATATATATATATATATATATATAGAGAGAGAGAGAGAGAGAGAGAGAGAGAGAGAGATAAGAGTCAATTCAAGGACATGGCTTTCAGCAAAAAGAACCATAATTCTCCTGAATATAATAAAGGAGTAAAATAATACATTTTAATGAATTTCCAAAAAAAAAAAGTTTTTATTAGTTTAAAAAGATAATATTGGTAATCCTCAATTTTGGGACGCTCTTCTGAGTTCCTTTAGTCTATGTGGAAATTAGAAAAAAAAAAAATCCCTTCATTCCTGGAATTGCCCGCACCAACCTAAAAATAAAGGTGGTATTTTTTACATGAAAAATTATAAATGACACCAATTTAATGATTTTATATAGTATAAATATACAAATTGATGAGTCAATTCTTGAAGCAACCAAGCCTAAAATATGTAATTTGCTTTTCAATACTCGGTGAAAATTTTCTTCTTAAAAATTCAAGCCAACTATGAAGATATAAAGCGGAGTCCACTCAGTTAACTCTCCAAGGGATAGCACAATGACAAGTTACTGCCATGACATAATTTCTTAAGTTTGAAGGTCGTGGGGAGATTTCCATAAAATGAAAAAGGAAGAAAGTTGAGCATGATAAGGCTAAGGGAAAAAGGAAAAGGGGAGCGAGGAGCTTGAGAACAAAGAGTTGGGAAGACCAAGGTAACTCATCGAGTAGGCGTCCAGGCGTGTAAGCAACCAGTTGCACTGATGCATCTCTGTTGGTTCCATAATAGAGGAGACATGAGTTCTCACGATTGATTTTGACAAGTGACAATTAGAAAATGAATTGCAACGACAACGAAATTAAAAAACACAAAATGTAACGAGACTTACGTACACGTCTTTAAAAGAATAAAAATTATTCTACTAATAAAAATATTATAATTAACTTATAAATTTTGTATGGACAAAAATTATAATTCACTACCAAAAAAACACCAATACAATCTCTCTCAAGTGTATGGATTCTCTCACAAGTAGTATAGCTACTGAAAGGCCAAGACTCCTCTTTTTAGATGAGTACTCCTCTTGGCTCAACCAATTTACTCAGTATGGGACTTGTCTCAATAGACTCAACAAATCTTTCCTGGAGTCAAAGTCCCTGATTACCTCAAAATCTTATTAAAAAATTTGACTCTCTCAATTCCTTCTTTTTCTCTATTTTGTTACCTTCAAGCATTTCCGTCATAGAGACCGTTTAAATAAGAAATATTTTTCTTGCCTTTTCTTCCTTGTAGAACTACGCTATTTTCTTTGCACATTTTGCACATCTTCCTAAATCAAATATATTTGTACCCATCCTATGGCATCTCTCTCAATAAAACAATGTTGGCATTGTAAGTAAGCATCTACTATTGTCTGATTTTCACCACGTAAGTGCATGTATCGCAACAAGTAATATAGTGATAAAGTAGAGTGTTGATCCCACACAGAGTTGATACTACATTTGTTAAGTACTAAAATTAAAATAATTTAACCTTATTCAAACAAACATTTAAAAATTATAAATTAAAACGAAATATAATAATAATAATAATAATAATAATAATAATAATAATAATA
>JBBYHL010000004.1:5094375-5142609 GCA_038381835.1 Adansonia madagascariensis
TAGTAGTAGTAGTAGTGGTAGTAGAGAAGCAAATAATAAATAATAGAAGCCTAAGATTACGATTTCCCATAACACTTCATTTGAATAAAACCCTACTCTCCTAACTTTGCTAATGATAATGAGTTGTTAACCTAGAGTTCTAATTTATTTATAAGTATCTTTTGATGGTCTTATAAAAATATTTCTTTTAATCAATTTACTATATTCCAATGCAAATTGAATTAAAAGAAAAACTCTAATTTGGTTACATATGACATGCTCATATATTCCTATCTAACATGCAAATTAATTCATCCTAATAAATAAATATGAAACAAATGTCATTCAATTGAGGTCTAAACACAACATTCCCTTTTTCAAGTTCATTCAGGTTAACAAATCAATCTAATTGGTGATTAAATAATTAGAAGCATAATGAACAAGATTGAACAAACAACTCAAATATCATTAAATCAAGAAAATAAAATAAAATAATCCAAATTACATGTTGAGTTCATTTGTAACCCTAGAAAAATAAATCTAGTTCATAATAAATAATACAAATATAGAACTAAGTAGTTTTACCATCATAAATAATACAAGAAAGACAAAAAGAGTAAAGGGAAAGAGAAAACTAAGATTGGCCGAATCTTTGATCTTTAAGTTTCTCCAAAATCTCTCTAGCTTCTTGAATATTATGGTGGCTACTCTCCTCTTCCAAAAAATAGAGACAAAAAAAAACACTATAGAATATCTAGAATGTCTCTAAGTCTAACCCTAAGAGTCTTATTTATAGGCAAAACCCTGAAGGTAG
The DNA here is from genome assembly GCA_038381835.1 of Adansonia madagascariensis. Classification (NCBI taxonomy): domain Eukaryota; kingdom Viridiplantae; phylum Streptophyta; class Magnoliopsida; order Malvales; family Malvaceae; genus Adansonia; species Adansonia madagascariensis. Next base: position 5,095,169 of record JBBYHL010000004.1, read on the forward strand.
AAACTTGGTCTCCAAGTAGATTGAACATGTTATTTTTGAAAATTGCCAAACTTAATCACTTTGCTTGATTGAATCCATTTTACTTTCTGATTAGGTTGTTGCACTTTTAGAAACTTCTTTGGGTTTTAACCTACAAAAATATAGAAATATTTAAATAAATAAGTAATTAAAATATAAAGAAAGTAAATATTAATAAATAAAATTTAAATAAAATTTAAATAAATAACTTTATTTTATAGAGTTATCAGATACCTCATATTAGGAACATCTTAGACTTTTCCATTATGAAGCTTTAGGCAAACTCTTCCTATACCTTCAATCATTTGGCAATCGAAACAGAAGTTGAAAACTTAGAGTTATCATCACTCATTTGGCCTAGGAGCAATCAAAAACCTATTAAAACTGATACTTTAAGTTATGGAAGATTTGATTCTAAGGTCTACATAAACTAGAGTTTGGTAAGCAAGTTTAGGAGTCGGTAAGCATGCGAAGGATTAGCACCCCACGATACCTTAAATCGATACCATCTAGCCATAAATTATCTAGGTTTCAATTTTCTTAATTTTAATTTGTCATTATTTTAGTATAATCTCCTTTTTATGCAAAATGAATTTTCTAAAACATAACTAATTTGGTTTTTATCAAGAATTTGGATTCCACTATGGAACCTTAAACTTTCATACTATTAACTAACCTTTAACAATCTAACAATCCACATCTTTTCACATTGCAAACAATTAATATCCCATACCATAAAAGCCTCCTCTACGACCTTGGGATCTAGAAAAGACCTATTCAACATTCTATGTCCTTATCAATATTATTGAACTATCATAACCTTATAAACTCCAACAAAGGATCTTTATGCTTAGATACCTTACAAGCATAGAGACACAAATCCACACACTTCACGACCCAATCACAGACCTCAACCAATCTTTGTTTACTTAAGTGCAATGATATCCAAACTTTTTTGGGGTTCCCCTTTCCACTGACATACCACCACCAGCCCTTCCAAGTCACTAGAGGGGTAGGGATTAAAACCTCGGTGGGTTAAATCCCCCTTTTACCCTTTTTTTATTAAATAATATTTTAAAATAAATATTATTTAATAATTATTTAATATAAGTATAATTTTTAATTTTTAATATATATTTTATTATTTAATATAAATATAATTTTAATAGTTTATTTTTAATATAAATATAATTTAATAATTTTAATTGTTATTCAATACAAATATAATTTTATTTATATTTTATTATTTAATACAAATATAGTTCTAACAATATTTAATTATTTATTATATATACACCTATTTTAATCAAATGTCCTTAATGGTTGTTTCTATTCTCATCTCACTACCACAGCTACAACTGAGTCTAAACACGTATCCCAACACTAATTTTAATCTCACTATTATAGTGACTAATCTCATCGACACTATGATTTTCAATCTCACCACCTATACAAATGGACCCTTAGGCTTCATTTAGAGAGGCAGTGAGATAGGCTCCAGTGAGATTAAAAATAACGGTTGTGTTGAATACTACAATGGTGAGATTAAAATCAATGATAGGATATGTGTTTAGATTCAATTGCAACAATGGTAGTGAGATGAGAATAAAAATTACCATTAAGGGCATTATGTAAGATTATATAAATAAAAATATTTATATAAATATATTCTAATAATAGTTGAAATTTTAATATATATTATTTTATATTTATTAAATGTTTTTATTAATTTACTAAGTATTATATACATTTGTTTATTATATTGTATTAAATAAAATATAAATTTGTCTATTATATTATATTAAATAAAATACAAACATATTTTTAAATAAGGAAATAAAAAATATTGAAAAATAAAAATATGAAATATTTTTAAAATAAAAATATGGAAAAAATTTAAAAATGTTAAAGAAAAATATATTAAAAATAAATAAAAAGTACCTTGCAAGGTCTAGTGGAAGCTAGACCTTGCTGCATCTAGTGAATGGCTAGAGAAGTAGTTGGCTAAACGACACCACAGGGTGCTACACAAATACACCTTACAATGCATTTAACCCCAATGGGTGTGTTGGATTTTTACATAGAAGGTGTGGGGAAATGCAAATGCACCCTTAGATAAGCATCTTTCTTCTAACTCCATGAGGCAGTTGATTGACATTCCATCTTCGCAACTTGCTTCATGTCATGCCCTAAACCAACACATAACAGATGCCACACATTTATAAGATAAAATCTCATAAACATGCATGGCAACAAACTGACTAACTGAAATTCAAAAGAGTCAAATGTTTAATATAGGGAGTATGAAACAAAATGCTTACAAAAATCCAAAATTTGTGTAATTAAAAGTTTAAATTATTTTCAACAGAATTCAACACAATCAATACAAAGACTTAAAACTTCAAATAGTCTATCAAATAGTACTTTCAAAATCTAATTATTGGAATTGTGCTAAAGTCCTAAAAAAATTGCACTAAAGTTCGAAACATCATTCCCCAAAATTTCCACGAACATGACCACATTCAAAAATTGTAAAATGTTAAAGAAAATAAAGAATACAATTAATTAGCAAGTAATTAACATTCCCTTAGTTGGGTTAAGCAAGCTCAAAAATCATTAGGCCAAAATAAGTAATTAAATTAAATAATGTAAAGTTCTAGGCAACTATATATTTGTAAATAACTTATTTCGAAATCATCTATCATACTAAACACTTTAGTTTTGAAAATTTCACCTTTTACAAGCTATGGCTACCCTTAACCTAATTGTCAAAGGTCAAAAGTTATAACAAAAACCACAATTAACCATAGTGGCATGGATCAGAATATGTCAAAAGCAACCAATGGTTGCACGGATCGAATATCACAAAAACCATTGTCCTTAACCGATGGCACGGTTAGAAATAGGTTTCTAATCGCAAAGTACATCTCGACATGGCTAACAATTAACCCCCATTGGCAAGGTCAAAACATAGTGCAGTAGAAAAGTATTCCAAACATGAAAAATCAGATTACCCATACTATATCATACTTACATTTTCTTTATAAGAAACAAAGCAAAATTTATACACCAAATAGATTTCATGAATATATTTTTCACTTATCAATCATGTAGTAAAATTATTAGTATACATATAAATAGGACAAATTATTTTCATAATCGATTAAGAATAATTATAGTTTTCATGGTTACCTCTATTTGCTAAACCATGGGAAAAAATATCATATTTTCCATACATAACATAAGAATATATAAGGTCTAATTTTTTGATATTTGAACACCAAAAGAATATTAAATCACTTACTTGATTTGCTAAACTGATACTTAAAGCAGCAAATCACATAAATCTCTTAATAGCCTGAAAAAATGAAATTATTTAAAAATTAGAATTTAATAAAAATATACACTTAACAAAGTACAGCTTTCGTTGGTCATCTGAAGACATTTAGCTTATGTGGAAACCTTCCTAACAAATTGAAAATATTTGGTAACATTTCTTGCCCACTAATAAGTAAATATTTAAAACTAAGTAAAAAAATTATAGATTAAAAACATAAATCAGTATCAATGTGATTTTTTTTTTTATGAAAATATAATTCCAACCTAAATAAATTTCATATTTATGAGTTTATATGCATATATATAAACAAGTAGGCTTTCATAAATATATGTATTCAAATATGTAAAAATTCACTGCAATTATTAAAACTGAAATTAATATGATTTTTGACTAAATATATTTTATCTTGGCTGAAAATAATTTTAAAATAATTAAAAAGGAAAATTTTATAAATTTTGAAAATGTGATAATACATAATCAATTTGGTTTACTTGAAACCATTATAAATCCAAATCTATGTAAACATTAATGATGTTTTAAAGCACATATTCATATTAGGAATGTAATACTAGGACACAGGATTTTGTTTTGAAAATAAATGATTTCGTGAAACCTAAGTTTCGAAGATCTAAGCTTTGAAAACATCATAAACATTTAAGAATTTTTTGGGTTTTTAGGTTCATAGATTCATTTGACTAACTTTAGGGCTTCGATTCTTTTAACACAAAAGTTGTATGATTAAAATAAATCAATCATTACAAATTTCACATTTTATACTATAAAAGCAATCTAATTATTGACAAAAATGGTAACCAAGAAATGAAGTTTCGGTGACCCAAAGTTGGCTCATTAGAATTGTTAAAATTCCAAAAATTTAAGAAACTTCAAAAATTCATATCTCCTAAATTACTCAACCAAATGAAATTCCACACATAATGTTGGCAAGATCTCGAAGAGACATTTCTATAGGTACCTATAATATCACTAAAAAATCACCGAAACTTTTAGCAAATCAATATACTTTAAAATAAAAGTTTAGGTTTTATGCTAAATGATCTAAAACATAAAAAGTTAAAGAAATTTAAGTAAATATCACCTTAATCCGATGGAATAATTTGCCTTTCCTTTATCTATCCTCCTCTTCCCTAGTTTCTTCTAATTCCTTATATGACGAAAATAACGTAAAAGAATGTAACCCTTATTTGTTATTAAGTTAAAACAGACATACTAATAATTATATTAGGCCTAACTAAAAATTGACAAATAGGCTAGACTTAAAACAAAATTACAAAGTATCCCTTTTTTGTGGGCTTTACAACTTCCCCTCCATAAAAATATTTTAGTCCTCTAAATTTTTACCTTGGTTTTCAAAAAATAAGGAAGCTTTTCTTTCATACTTTCTTCTAACTTCCATGTTGCTTCTCGCTTGGTATGATTACTCCATTGATCCTTAGCATAAGAAATTGTTCATCTACTTAAAACTTGCTTTTTTTTTCTATCCACAATATGTAAAAGATGTTCGTCATAAGTCAAATCTTTTCTAAGTCTCAAAAGTGCCAATCTATAACATGAATTAGGTCTAGAATATATTTTTCAACATGGAGGCATGAAACACATTATGGACTGTGCATAATGTAGGTAGAAGTGCCAAGATATGTTTCCTATCTTATCAAGAATCTCAAAAAGTCTCGTATAATGAGGATTAAATTTTATGCAGATTCTAAATCTTATAACCTCTCTAGTCATAGAAATTTGTAAAATAGGTGGTGTCAAACCTCAAATTCTAATTTTCTCCTATTATTAGTTTAACTTTTCTGTTGGCTTTAAGCTATATAGAAAGTTCTCTTAACGACTTGTTAAATAAGATCTAAATCCAATAATTTTCTCTCACTTATATTTTCCTAACAAATAAGAGATTTACACTTCCTTCCATAGAAAGCTTCAAATGAAGCCTTTTGAATGTACGATTAACTACAATTATTATAGGCAAACTCTGCATAAGGCAAATGGCGATCCATGATCGTTTAAAATCCATATCACAAGCTTTCAACATGTCTTTCATCAGATAGTCTGTTTAGATTGACCAATTTTTTTGGATAAAAATAGTACTAAAATTTAGTCGAGTGCCTAAAACATTATGCAACCTCTCCCAAAATTTTTTCAAAAAATAAAAATCTCGATTAGACATTATAAACACTAGCACACCATGAAGTCTCACTATTTTCTCAATGTACAACTTTGCTAACCTTTCTAATATCATTCCACTATGAATAACTAAACAATCCGTAAACTTTGTTAATCTATCAACAATCACCTAAAATCATCATTTTTTTTGGTGTTCTAGGTAAACCCGATATAAAGTCCATTATGATTCATTCCCATTTCTATTTAGGAATTGGAAAAGTTTCAATAATCCTATAGGTCTATGATGTTTAACCTTAACTTGCTGACAAGTCAAATGCTTAGCTATAAATTTTGCAATCTCTTTTCATATTATTCCACTAGAATATGCCTTATTGCCAGGATGGATCGTATAGTTATTGTAATGAACTTCCTCCAAAATCTTTTTTTTCAATTCCAAATCATTTGTAACATAAATTCGACTACTAAACTTCTAAGAACCTTTATGAATTCAAACTTTTGGTTTTGAACTAGACTTTACCTCGAGTATAATTGTCGGCAATGTGCACCACCTTATCATGAAGGAAAGCGTGCGTAACTTGAAAGTTATTTTTTTGATGAAGAAGTGTTTTCTTGACCAGAACACTTCCTTTTAGACATGATAGGGATAAGAGAATACAAATTCCTGGTTCTTGATCATGAGTGGACCGTCAGGCCAATTGCTTTTCCAATTGACCTTGTCTCAAAGTTACCGCCAATGATTTGGGCTAGGTATGATCAGATGCCTATGGAAATCGATGCCTTAAGTTATGAAATCCAAGGCACTAATTTCATGGTCTGCATGGTCTAGGGATTCAATGGTTGGGCTCAGGAGTTGGTTATGTGTAAAGAAGTATTAACCTCCTTGTGATACTTGAAATCGGTGGCTTTCTAGCCATATCCTAACTTAATTTTGATTTTCTCGATTTTGACTTTTCTTTATTTTGATATAATCCCTTTTTATCCATAAATTTGTAAGAAAAAGTAAATTTGGGTTTTAAGGAAAGTTTCAATCCCATATATGTCTCGAAAAGATGGGAAACGTAGAGATTTTTAACAAAATGAGCTCTAGATTTAACTTTGCAAATAAGATACTTCGTATTAAGCACTGGAGGGATACTGACATAAAGCATTACCTTTATGATTTTTGAAAACGATTTGGAAATATGAAAGCTTAGTAAGATGAAAAAATAATATCGCATAAAATAAATCACATAAAAGAGGGAAAAGGGGAAGAGATGATCAGAATGTACCTTGTAATTGTCATTGATTATCTTAAAATAACCAAGTCAATAATTTTGAGATGCATTTGGATCCATTGGTTGTTTAAGGCATGAAAATCGGGTTTGAACTTTGAAAAAGTCATGAGAAAGTATGGGAGAGAAAAAATTGATTTTGATAGGAGAGAAAAAATTGATTTTGATGATTTTTGAAACAAAACAAAATTAAAAATTTTAGTTGACGAAATCGACTATTTCTTGAAAAATGTGACATTTTAGGGTTTCTTGACAAAATCGATAATTTTTGAATTTAAAAAATAGGATTTGATAAAAATGAAATTGACAAAATTTTGAAAAAAATATTTGTGCTTTGATCTAAGCCTAAGGATAGATTCACACGTCTTCATGACTTAATGGGTTGAAGTGGTTGTTTAGAGGCAATTAAATGCCTTGAAACAGGAGTTTTGGAAAAGTGGTTAGTTTTGACAAATGCTAAAACAGTGGATAGCACCGCGCTATCCCTATTTATAATTTTATTTTGAACTGATCTTCATGTTTAAGGGGTCAAGTGAGGTACCATTGGAAAGGTGACTTGCTAGATAAGAACATTTTAAAAATCCTAAAAAATCACTTTGCAGGAGGAAATAATTTTGAAGTCATGACTAGTTTGACATTGGCAGTATAAGCAGGAGAAGTGGTGCAACTAGCTTTAAAAAATCATTTCGGATTATTTGTAATTCGTATAATCGCAAACAATATTTTTTGAAAAGGAACTTTGTGACATTTTAAGGGAAAATATTTTAAAAATTCAAAACATCATCTGATGGGCCAAAATAGCTTGAACAAAATAAAAATTGCTAATTCTAGTGGTTTCGGATAGCATTAGTTAAAAAAATCATAACTTGCTCATTTAGATTGATTTGAGGGTAAATGAGATACCTTTGGAAAGGTAATTCGATGTTCTTTTAAGAAAACATATTGGAAAATTCATTAAAAATTGTTTAGAGTTTGAAAATGATTTTTCAAGTTATGACCACAGTGCTAACAAGACAAAATAAGGAAGTTTCTTGGGTTTTCAGGCTTTTTAGGGCTAGACTTGGGTTTTGGACATTCGAATATCCATAACAATAGAGGGTAGTGACAATGGCTTCACAAGCTCATTCAAATAATCCTAAAGTAATTTGGGACTGTGAAACAACCTATTAACCATGTCCTAGCAAAGGACTCTATGCAAAAGATCAAGGCACAAACAAATTTTGATAATAAAAAAGGACATTTTATTTTTAAAAATAGAACATTTAGAGTTAAAAAACCTTGAATCCGAACATAGAAAGCTTGATTTTTCCCCAAGATTGGAAGATGAATAAATAAAAAACCTTAAGTCCATGTTAATCCTCATTTGTTGAAGTTAACATGGCCTTAACTTTGGGGTTTTAGGAAAACATATTTTTAACAAGCAAGAAACAAGCTTTTTGACAAGCATGTAATGAACTAAACATGATATTCATGATAATAAACATGGAAAGCACATTCAACGAAGTAAAAATGACATTTAAGCATGAAATCATGATAACATGTAAGGAGATGAGCGTGAGAATGCGTAAAGATGTTAGTTCAATGAATAACATCTAGGAATATGCCATGGAAATGATGTAAACATGCATAGACGAAGAAGAATAGTTTGCTAGAATTTCATGATAGCATCAAAATAGATTCATCAAGATGAACTAATATATAAAAATGAAGAAACATGATGGAGGGATCAATGAAGCATCACAAATCCTAAGTCTACCACATCCAAGGCCACAAAATGTACGATAAATCCTGAGATAAGTTAATGGTCAACATATTAGAGCACACTAAAGTGATGGAAATGTAAATATAAGTAAAAAAAAGAAGAAAAGATAAGAAACATACCCTAAAAGCTTTAAAGACCTAGTTAGTAATCGTGAGCAGAAAAGGTTTTGAACTTATAGCTCACCTTCTTGCCTTTTCTTGTAATATTTTAACAAGAAAAGGTGGCTAAGGATGAGCTTGAAGGTTGTTTTATTAATTGAGGATGCTTTATGATGATTAATGATGGTTATGGAGGGGCTAAGGGAGGGTTACATGAATGAATATTTTAAAGTGTGGAGGCTGATGTAAAATGTCTGAAGGTTTCTTTCTACTGAGCACATCATGAATCTTATATAGGATTTAATCTCAGCCATCAAAACCTAGTAAGAGAAGGGCATTTAGGACCTTTGGAGTGTATTATATGGTAAGTCATTATACCAAGGAACAACTTTTCAACATTTGATTGGTTGAAGTACAGATCTTGTAGTACTAACAAACCATGCATAATCTGATATAGTGAGTAAGGTCAAGCTTGTCTTTCATCACTTCGCATTATGGCATAAAATGCCCTTGTAAAAAGCTTAATGGAACATTTAAAAATGTTATAACCCAATGTTTAAAGCTCAAAAATGAAGTCAATATGATTTTTAGGAAGTTATGTATGATATTAGATGATTTTTGGATCTAAAGTCGTAACCAAATTCATGTTTCAATGTCATGGTGCAATAGGGGTGAATGACATGATTTAGGCAAAATACATAGGATATATCAATATATTGCATATTGTATTGATACATCTGAGCAAAAAACCCAGAGTCTATTGATACAATAAAGATTGTATCAAAACATACTAGGATGTATCGATATTATCACTTGTGTATTGGTATATTTTGGCCAAAAATTGAATTTTAGCTATGAAATAACTTTGTAGCGATACAATTAGCTTATGCATCGATACAGTGATTCATGTATCGATACAATCCTTTTTTGCATCAATACAAATAATGGAATTTTGAATCTTGCTGATCTAAAGGCCTTGCATCGGTACATATAAGTTATGTATCGATACATGCATGCAAAATGTAGATTTTTCATACCTTTGGCTCTTTGAGCACTCTACCTTAGCTGGGAATGATGGATGATTGATCCATAATTGCTTAAATGGCCTTGATAACCCCTTGAATAATGATCTATGATGCCTTGAAAATTGACAAACAAAATGAGATGTCTACAACTGCATCTCTTTGGTTGTTGTTGAATATCATGAGCACGGCAAAGATCGATAAACACTAATTTTTTTGGGTGTGCTTTATGCTACCTTGTATTCTTATGATGAAAGACTAAAATTAATATAATGCTAAAATAAAACATTGTCTTGGCGATGATTCAGACTTTGCGAAAATCAAAATTCAGATTTTTGGATGAAAAACCTAGACTACGATCTTAGGCTCAACCAATCCCTAAGTTTAACTTAAAATATCAGAATGCCAATATGCTAAATTATCACAACATGGCCCGAAAACAAATCCTGACCAGCTCAACTTAAAAGATGGGTGTACCCTTTTTCCTATATATATATATATATCTATATATCATTATTTTGTATTTTTAGAGGCCGTATCATTATTATCTTTTCTTATTTTTAGATGAATTGCTCAGTTTAGCCTTAAATACTCAATACAAAATGACTATTTATTTTACAGTCGCCACCAATCTATTTTGGCTAGGTAAGATTGGTCACCTATTGGAGTTCGTGTTTCAAGGGTTATGAAACCCTTCAAAACAAACTCCGAGGTCTACCATAATATCTTAGATCATTTAAAAGGGTTCGAGAGTCAACTACAATCATGAGTAAAAATCGATCCCTTTCATGATGCTTGGTAAAGAGTACAGTATTAATCATATGTTAACTTAAATTATGATATTTATTCTATTTCAATATCCGGTATTTAATTTTAATTCCCATATATCAAAATTTTTTAAATCCCAAATTTATAATTTCATATGAGAAAATTGGGTTTTTAATATTTTTGAAAATCAAATATATTCCACACCTCAATGGAGGATTAGAGGAATACAAAAAGTTTTATCATTATCTTTTGCACCCCACTGGAGAGCCGAAGGAATATGAAAGGTTTTAAAAATTAAAATATCTTTCGCACCCATTGGACGGTCTGAGGAATACAAAAGGTTTAATTTTTTTTTGAAATTCATAAAATTTCAATTTTCATTTTGAAAAAGATATCTCGTTGTTAAAATAATCTAGAGAACCCCTCTCATATACTGGGAGACATTCTATGAACTATTTTAACTTAGAGACATTGCTTAATTTTCAAAATTTTTGATTTTATGAAAAATAATAAAATTTATCTTACGCCCCTTAAATTATACCTTCAACATAGAAATATCTCGATGACCCTAAAGGACTCGATGACATCACAATCAAACGAACCTATTCCTACTGCATACCTTCAACGTATAAGTGTCCCGATGATCATATAGGACTTGGTTCTAATATAAATTACTAAAATGTCCCTAAGGTATACCTTCAACGTTAAAGTATGCAAGTAACCTCAAAGGACTCGATAACTTTGTAAATGAATAAACCTATTCCTACTGTGCATCTTCGACATAAAAGTGTCCCGGTGATCACATAGGACTTGATTCTAATATAAATTACTAAAATACCCCTAAGGTGTACCTTCGAAATAAAATTATCATGGTACCCTAAAATACTCAAAAACTTCATAAAAGATGAATATATCCTTAATATGCACCTTTAACATAGAAGTATCCCAATGATCATAAAAGACTCGATTCTTGGTTAAATTACCTAAATGCCCTTAGGGTATATCTTCGACATATACATATCCTAGTACCCTAAAAGACTGGATAATGATATATAATAACAATTTTATCTTTGATGAGTATCTTAGCCATCAAAGTTGATCTAAAATGCAAAAATTGTTATTAGGCCCTTAAATTTCATAAAATTGCGTTTAGCCATTTAGCCCTAAAATGTCTAAAAATACGAGAAATGTTCCTAAATGACCAGAATAACCTAGGTAATTTAATGTGGGAAATGACTTTTTAACCCTAGAAATACAAGGCTTTCCTAATGGAACTTAAACTTTTATAATTTGGAAAAATAGTCTGTATGTGAAATAAACATTATTAAACAACATTAAACACACCAAAATTAACATAGACAACATGTTAAATATCATTAAAAGTGTTTTACCAAACACTCTTAGCCTTAGAACAATTTTTTCTCACCTTTGTATAAACAAGTCTTTAAACTTTACAAATTACAAAAAGATCCTTAAAGTTTAAAAAATATGTACCATGCATCAAAACATGTTAGCACTGTGTAAACAACATCCCCAATGGCCTATGAAGCATTCAACCAAACTTATATGGCCTAGAGGTATTTTTTTTTTCATTTTTACAATTTAGTCTCAGCATGACATGAAACATTAGATAAAAAATCAAACACATTCAAATCAGCACAAAAATCACATAAAAAATCACAAGGAAGGTTTGGCCAATTATCTTTGGCCTTTGAATAATTTTTCACTTTTTGCAAATATGCCTCTAAACTTTCTAGAGTTGTAAAAGCCCAAAAAAGGTTAAAATTGCATGAAAAACACCTTTAAGGTTCCTGCATGGGCTTGACCAAGCTTGGATGGCCATAGAAAAATTTTTGCAATTTAGTCTCTATGTTTTTCATAATTACAAAATAACATAAAAAAAATTAAAACATCTTAAAATTATCTAAGCAACACTCGGCCAAGCATGGAAATGCCTTCCAAGGCCTTCAAAATTTTTGAAAAATTATTTTTAAGCCTTTACAAATTTCAAATATTACAAAATAATCCAAATTCCATGAATCAAGCGTAAAATATTATCCAAAGGCCTTAATCATTTTCAGTCAGCATGTATTTTACCAAAAAATAATTTTTTTCATCACTTATTTTCAAGAATATCAACATAAGCATAAGTCATAATTTTTACCAAGGTTAAATATACATAAAATCATGATAAATAATGAATATATTGCTATAAATCAACATGAAAATATTAAAAATAACACAAAGAATATATACATGAAAATAATGTTATTTCTATCAACAAACACAAATGAGCTTGATGAAAATCAACATATTACTGGTGAAAATTAAATAAAACAACAAAACCAAGGAAATCTTGTTCATAGCAATCATACTTGGCCTTTCAACATGGATTAAAATCCATAAGCAAAAGCATGATTTTGGCTCATTATAGGGAAGAATCAAGCATAATATGAACAAAAATTAAAATTTTTACAAGAGCAATTACCTTAAAAAGCTTAAAAACCTAAAAAATTTCAATGTTTGTTAGTGTTTTTGTTATGGAAAACTAAAGTCCCTAAATGAAAGCTTTCTCCCCTTATTTATAAATGGGAGAATCATCCAAGGGCAGTAAGAAATCTTTTTGGCTGGATGGCCTTAACATTTTTTTATTTTTTTTATTTTTTGTAGATTTTTCTTAGCTATTTTTGCACTTTTGATAAGCTTTAATCAATATATTTGCCATTTGGCATATTACATCATGTATGACGTCATCATCTAGAACTTTTGTCTTAAAAAGAATCTAATTTGGATAATATTAAACTTAATGATAAAATTCAATCTTGATTAAATTAATTTTCATATAACTGAATTATCAAAATTTGAAATTAAAATAAATATACACAAATTTGTGAAAATGTAGGAATAAATACAATTATAATTGCAAATTTATGATTAAAAAATGAAAAATATTAAAGTGAAAGGACTAAATTATAAGAAATTGAAAATTATAAATTGACAAATTTAATTACAAATTTAAGAACCTAAAAGGACCAATTAAATATCCATATAAAAATTTTGGATTCAAAAGAATTAACAAAAATTTTAGAGAGAGAAAAAATACTAGGCTTTGTTATAAAATCAAAATGGGCCTAATTAGGCCTTGTTACAAAGTAAAATAGGCTTGTTGAAATAATAAAAATGGGTGTTGGGCTTGTAGAAAATGAAATGGGCTTAGTAGAAAAGAAAAAAAAAAGAGCTTGGAAAGCTTGTTGGGCTTGTTGAGAAATGAATGGGCTTGTTAGGCCTCTTAGCAAAATTTACAAATTTTAAGCCCATTAAAGAAATTTGGCTCCAAAAATAAAAATAAAAATAAAAAATTTTCTCATAGAAATTCCAAGTGTTGAACTCTAAAGGAATTTTTTAAGAAATTTTATGTATAAGAAAAAGACTATTAAAAACTTCAAACTTGTAAAATTATATGAAAAAAATACTTGCAAAAGAAAATTGATATTTAAAAAAATTAGAAACTCATAAAATAAATTAAATGCAAGTATTTGAATTAATATGAATTTAATGGAAGTATTTGAATAATTTTGAAAATTATATACATATAAAAATTCTACTGAAAAAAATTTTTGGTGTAGAAAACTTTGTGTTTTGGAAACAATAAAATTCCAAAAATAAATCTAAATTTACAAAAATGAGTTGAATTCAATACCCCACTCAAAATATTAATTGATAAAAATAATAAAGATAAAAACTTGAATTTTAGAGCAAGTTTTACTAAAAAATATGCTAGTAGAGTACTCGCCGTATAATGAAAAATTCAAAATTAATTGATAAATTTGTCAACTTGACACCTCATGATATAAAACGCCAATAAGGATTTTTTATGAGTATTTTTAGTTTTTTAGTGTGAGTATCAACATAAATACTACATAGGTATCGATAAAAATATACAATGGTAAACTCCCAAAATTTTACAAAAGAATCTAAAAAAATTCTTAAAAATAGGAAATCTAGCCCTAATATCATATGTAAAAAAAATTTCTAAAATTCAAAAGAATAAATTTAAAAGCTAATTTTTTTACCTTGATATTCATTTTTTCATCTAGGATTTGTTCTCTACGATCGTTAAAATAGTGATTTTTCTATCACGAGCATGAGCGGTCATTTAAATATGCTACAATAGTCTACCTGCAGAAGTCAACCCTCACTGAGATGATTACCTAATTACCAGTGTCAAATATTTTAATATTGCTGGGGAAAAGGCCCAGACAAAATTATGTATCTACACAAATCACAGCCAACAACATTGGACTTTGAAAAGATTTCTTAATAGGTTTTGGATGAAAAACCTAAACTATGATCATAGGCTTGACCTATCCTTATGTTCTACTTAAAAATAACAAAATGCCAACATGCCAAATCATGGTTAGCAACATTGGACTTTAAAAAGATTTCTTGATAGGTTTTGGATGAAAGACCTAGACTAAGATCCTTGGCTTGACCTATTCCTAGGTTTGACTTAAAAATGACAGAATGCCAATGTGTTGAATCATGACCAGAAACATCAAACTTTGAAAAGATTTCTTGATAGAGGTTCTTGATAAAGATTCTTGACAAAGATGCCAATAAGTCAGATCATAATATTCCCACAGCATTAGACTCCAAAAGGATTTCTTGACAACGGTTCTTGACAAAGATTCTAGACATGAGTTCTTGACAAAAATTCTAGATATAGGTACTTGACAAGGTTCTCGACAAAGATTCTAGACATTAGTTTTTGATAAAGGTTCTTGACAAAGATTCTAGAGATGGACCAATTAGCCAGGTCTAACCTACTTGTGTCATTGGGCTTAACTTTTTTGACTGGGGCCAATAAGTTGAAACAAGCCTGCTGGCATTATTGGGCTTAACTCTTTTGACATGGGCCAATTAGTTGAAACTAACCTACCTGCATCATTGGGCTTAATTTTCTTCATATGGGCTAATTAGCTGGATTTAACCTACCAGCGCTGTTAGGGTTTGACTTTTGACATGGGACAACTAGCTGGATCTAACCTACTAGCATTGCTGGGCTTTAACTTTTGACATAGGTGTCGCAACATGGCTGGGATATGACTCTTGACCAGTCAAACTTAAAAGGTGGGTGTACTTTTCATTCCGATATATCTATATTCATTATTTTTTTATTTTTAAGGGTTATATCATTATTATTTTCTATTCTTGAGGATTGAGTTGTCGAGATGAATCACTCATTTGACTTAACTATAAATAGTTGTTATGAAATGACTTTATTTTTCTTGGAGTTGCCACCAATCTATTTTGCTAGGCGAGATTGGTCACCTATCAGAGTTCATATCTTAAGGGTCACAAAACCCATGAAAACAAACTTTGAGGTTTGCGATAATACCATAGATCGCATAAAAGGGCCTAAGAGTCTATTATAATTACGAGTAAAGATCAATCCTTCTCATGATGCCCAATAATGAGCACCTTATTAATTTTGTTTTAACTTAAATTTTGATATTATTTGATTTCAATATCCGATATTTAATCATAACTCTCATAGATCAAAATATTATGAAATAAATTTATTATTTCTTTTGAGAAATTTGGGTTTTTGATATTTTTAAAAGTCAATATATCTTTTGTACCTCACAGGAGAGCTGAAGAAATATGATAGGTTTTATCATTATCTTTTTTGTAGCGCAACGGAAGCCAGAGGAATATAAAAGGTTTTAAAAATCAAAATATCTTTTGCACCCCGTTGAGGGCTGAAGGAATACGAAATGTTTTATTTTTTTAGAAATTTATTAAAAACTCAATTTTCTCACTTTTAAAGGGATATCTTGTTATTAAAATAATTCGTGAAGCCCTTTCCATATGCTAGGAGAAATTTTGTGTATTACTTTAACTTGGAGACATTGCCTTGATTTTAAAACTTCCAATTTTATAAAAATAATAAAAATTTACCCTAAGACCTAATTTCAACAAAAAGTATGAAATTATACTCTAAGGACTCAGGTTTAGTCGAAGAGACCAAATATCCCTTAAAATACACCTTCGACGTAGAAGTATTTTGGTAACACTAAAAGACTTAATTCTAAGATAAATTACTAAATTATCCTCGAGGTCTACATTCGATGTGAAAGTATCATAGTAATTAAAACACTCGATGATATCATAAAAGGATAAACCTATTGCCACTATGCACCTTCGACATAGAAATATCCTAGTAATCACATATAACTTGGTTATAATGTATATTACTAAGATGTCTTTAAAGTCTACCTTTAACATTAAGTATCTTGAAAACCCTAAAGGACTTGATAACTTCATAAAAAGATGAACCTATCCCTATTATACACCTTTGACGTAAAGGTATCCCAGTGATCATAAAGGATGCTGTTCTAAGTAAATTACTAAAATGCCTCTAAGGTGTGCCTTTAACGTGAAAGTATCTCGGTAATCCCAAGGGATTCGAAAATTATATGAAATGACAATTATGCCATAAATGGATAACTTGGATATCAAAGATGACCCAAATTGCAAAAATTATAATTAAGTCCCTAAATCTCTTAAAATTACACTTTAGCCTTAAATGGCTAAAAATGTTAAAAATATTCCTAAAATGACCAAAATACCCTAAGTAGGTAATTTGATGTAAGAAAATATGTTTTTGACCTTAAAATGTAAGGTTTTCCTAAAAGGTCACTAAACTTTCTAATTTTACAATTTAATCCCTAAATAAAATAAAATACATAATCAAACGGCAAACACATCAAAATCAACAAGGAAAACATACCAAAAATTACAAGAAGCATTTGGCCAAGTACTGTAGCCATGGAATAATTTTTTTATGTTCTGTAAATAAACCCTTAAACTTTTTAAAATTGCAAAAAGACCTTTAAAAGGTTAAAAATGCATGATAAGTGTTTAAACATGTTTAGAATGCATGAAAAACACTCCTAAAGGTCTATGAAGCATTTGGCCAAACTATATGGCCTTAGAAAATTTTTTTCCAAAATTTGTAATTTAGTCCCTATATGTTCTATAACTACAAAATGGCCTAAAAAATAAAAAACTTAACAAAATAACCATACAAGTTAGGCCAAGCTTGGAAACACCTTTCCAAGGCCTTTAAAAATTTTGGGTAAATTATTTTTAGACTCGATAATTTTTAAACATTGTAAAATAGTCCAAAACTAATATTACGACAAGCATGAATCAAAGGCCATGATTATCATTAACAACAACCAAGATCAATTTTTTCCAACGTAGCTTCACAAAAAACAAAATAAATACATATCAAAATTTCAGCGAACTCAAATCAACATCAACATCTATAAAATCATGAAAAATCAACATATAAACATACTTTATGAGATGTTCACATTAAAATACCAAGGAAAATAATGTTAACATGAACATGTTCACATGATAAAATACACAACATATCAACAAAAACATGTTTTCTTGGTGAAAATCAAATTTTTGCTAAGAGAAATCAAATTTAACAATTAAATCAAGAAATTGTTCATGGCTTTCGACACTTGGCCTTTCAACATAGATCAAAATCCATGAATGCAAGTGATCATGAGGCTCATTAAATGGATGAAATATGATGGAAATGAACCAAAATCAAAGTTTTTCCAAGTGAAACTACCTTTAAAGCTTGAAAACTTGAAAGTTCTTAAGGAAAAACACCCATTTTTACTGTGGAAGCCATTCACCTTATCTTGAAACATCCTTTCCTTATTTATTAGGGGGAGGATTTGGCAAACGATTGGAACAAATGCCTTAGCCGAATGGCCATCTTTTTTTCTATTATTTTTTCTTTATTTTTTTCATTTTTTTCATTTTTATTACTTTTCTAGATTTTTCCACTTTTTTGATAAAGTTAAGTTAATATTTTTTGTCATCTTTTATGAGTCACCATGCATGACTTATCATCTAAAAACATGAGGATAAGATTGGACGAGAAAAAAAATCTAATTTGGATAAAAATAAATTATATGGATTAAATTGTAACAAATTGAAAATTATGTATTCAAGAAATAAAATTTTACATATTAAATTTAGTTAAAAATTTAATCAAAATAAGCTTGTTGGGCTTGTTAGAGAACAAACATGGGCATATTGGGCTTGTTGGAAAGTTAATCGGCTTATTGGGCCTATTACGAAAATTAATGGGTTTTAAAGCCCGTGAAATGGAAAAATAAATTTTGGCCCATTAAAAATAAAATTTATAAAGTTTTCATATAAAACTGCTAAAAGAAATTTTTAAGAAATTTTATATACAAGAAAAAGGTAATTAAAAATTTCAAACCCATAAAAATTTTATGAGAAAAATCCTTACTGAAGAACATTGATATTTAATAAAAATGAACTAGAATTTCAAAAAGCTATATTTAAGTTATTTTATTGAAAACTTTGAAAAAGTTAATAGAGATTTTTACAGATAAGAAAAAGTTCATACTTTGGAATTGTAAAATTTCAAAAATACGTTCAAATTTATTAAAATGAATGAAATTCAACATATTAGTCAAAATTTTAAATTATAAAAATAATAAAGATGAAAATCTAAAATTTGAAGCAAATTTTATCGAGAAAAATTTCATGAGCATAACTCTTGTGATACTGCAAAAATTTAAATTTAATAAATAAATTTAAAACTTGATACCTCATGGTATAAAATGCCAATGTATATTTTCTTGAATATTTTTATTTTTTTGGGGTTGGTATTAGAATAAATACTACACATGTATTAGTAAAAATATACAATGGTTGACTTTCAAAATTACATGAAAAAATTTTAAGAAATTCCTAAAAATGGGAAATTGACTATGATATTATTTGTAGAAATGAATTTCAAAATTTTACAAGAAAATATTTCAAAACCAATTTTTCTCTTGAATATTTATCCTTTTTATCTGAGATCTAAGCTGAATGACCTTAGAAACTACACTTTTTCTATCACATGCAAAGGCAACCATTTAAGTATGGCTAAAAAAGTCTTGAAAAAACCCATTTTGTTTGGAAAATGTTGACCTCTACGAAGGTGGTCATTTGATTCTCAATCTCGAATTTTTAGTACTACGAAAAAAGTGACCTGAATGAAATTAGGTGTCTATAGCTTCCTCTCTTTGGCTGTTGCTGAGAATCATGAACAAGGAAAGGACCAAATAGACAAGATTTTGTTTGGGTTGTAAGGTTTTTGAAAAAAACTAAATTAAATATTCATATTAAAATGAAATAAAATAACCAAGGGCGAGACTCATGTTGAGGTGATGACTAGGTCAAAACATAAGTATAATGGGGTTGATCGAGACAAAACCATACAAGTCAACTTTGGTGCCCAAGATGATACCAAGTCAAAAATGGTTGACTAGGATGAAACCATACGAGTCAACTTCGGTGACCAGGGCAATATCTATGTCGAAAATGGTTGACTGGGATGAAAGCATTCAAGTCAACTTAGGTGATTAGGGTAATACCTAAGTCGAAAAGGGTTGATTGATATGAAACCATACCAGTCAACTTAGGTGACCCAGGTGATACCTAAATCGAAAAGGGTTGATCGACATGAAACTATACGAGTCAACTTAGGCTTTTCATTTTATGTTGACCAATTTCCCTGGTTTCCTCCCAAATGAAGAGAATCTAGACAAACTCCATTGATCATCAACTTAATTAGATGAAGTTGACTTAAATATTACATCGTACTTTTCATAGGATTGAATGAAGAAGAGATTTTACTCAACTAATTTTTAACTAAATAAAGTTGACAAACTTAAATCCTATTTCACCTATTATAGACACCTTATTTTGTTTGACCCATTTTTGGCACCTCAGAACTCAATTGAAGGATAATAAAATAAAAAATTAAAATAAAATTGGGGGACAACTGCCAGGTACCATTGCCAGGCACTATTAAGTGACATGACACCATGCGAAATTTTTTTTTAGGATGGTTTGAAATGCCTATGGGCTGTATTAAAGGAAAATATAAAAATGAAGCATCAAAGGCCATTTTTCATGGTGTCACTAGGGTCATTTAGATGAATACATGAATCAATTTCCCATTGTTTGTGACTGAGTTAAGGTAACTTGGGAAGCCACAAGTATGCAAAAGCTGTATTGGTGCATAAGTATTGATACGGGGCCTTTACGTCACTAAAAACTTGAATTTTTGCATGTAGTAATGATATAAGAGGGTTTGGTATCGATACTTAGGGTGTGGTATCGATACCCAGCCTGTTTGTATCGATATAGACCTTAGCAATAGCTAAAGTTATGATTTTTGGCAAAATGTATCGATACACAAGCATAAGTATCAATACAAATCCATTGAGTATCGATACAAGCCTTTAAGTCTTGAGACTGGAAATATTTTTTGCTCTTAGTATCGACACATAGCTTATTGTATTAAGACTCATGGGTAAAAAATAACTTGTGCATCGATACATGTTTTGGATCGATACACCAAAGGAATTTTTGCCTAGTTTAGACCACTTTTCAGCCTTTGAAAATCTGATTCAAAAACATTTTTCGCACCTAGAAGCTGTCATAAAACATTGCAAACCTTGACTGGTCAGTTTCATAAGATATATGGTTGTAAGAAGGCATGGCAGGTATATCTCCAGCTGTAGGTTGTCATAGCCTTTCTGTCTCCCTGCTTAGCATGGCAGAGTTAATAGGAAGAAAATCAGCTGAGCATAGTAGCTGGAGATGTCCCCTGGTGTAGAGAGAAAGATAAAAAATGTCCTTGCTTTGTCTCCTAAAGGCATTAGCTGAGCAGTGAATTTAAGGGGGACTTCCAGCTATCTAAAAGGAACCTGCAACTATTTTTAAAGGGGCTCTCTAGTAATCTAAAAAAAGATTCCATCCATTCCCTAAAAAAAATCCTCTAACAATCCCCAGTTCCAAAAACTCACCAAAAACACTGTTCCATTACCTTTTCACCTTCAACCATTTTTTTATTCTTGTAGCTCCCTAAAACCACCTCAAAAAATCTTCCAAAAACTCAACCTTTCACACACTCTCACCCTTAATACACCCCACCAACAACCATATTACTAGAAAGCTTCTTCATTTCATCCTTTTCTTGCTAAATAATAGCAAAAATAGGGAAGGAACTAAGCTTAAAGTCACTGCTTTAAGAAAAAAGGAAAGTTCAAGCTATTGCTGGTATATTTTCTACCTTGTTCCATACATTTTCTGTTTTGATCATCTACTTAATTTAAATAAGCCCTTCATACTGCCATGACCCTCCTAAGACTCTCATGCATTATTGTTGCCTCAGTTATGGTAGTCTTAGGATCTTGGTGACCCTCTTGACACCTTGATGTTGTTTAGATATATAAACTTGCCATACTTCATTTTTATCATTATACAACCTCTATTCATGCATTTCTTGCCATGTTTCTTCCATATTCACATATACATCTCATATTTAAATGGTCACGTTAACACATCTTATATATGTTCACACATTTTTTTGTGTTTTAAAGAGTCTCATGAAATAAAAATGCTGTCTTGACAACTTCAACATCCATTCCTTTGTTTAAACATGTTCATATCATCTCCATGCAACTTATTTGTCATCTTCTTGCATTTTTGTTGCCCATTTTCATGTCAAAATGTCATCCTTGTTTGTTTAGATGTTTAATCAATGTTTATCATTGTATGCGTTGTATTTTATTTATGACATCTCCATTCAATTGCTTGCTTGTTTCCTAAAAACCCGATTTTTAGAAAATCCCTAAGTTAAGTTCATGCTACCTCCGATAGACGAAGAATAGCATATATTTAATGTTTTCATAAAATTGGTCTTCCAATCTTGGGGATAAAACAAATATTTCAGCTCTGGATTCATGATGACACAAGTTTAAGGATGTTTTTCAAGCAAAAAAACCCCATTTTTAGTCGAGAAACACTTCGCCTTGATCTCGAGTTCAACACCTTCATGGCATGGTCAATAGGTTGTTTCATCATCCCAAACTACTCTGAGATTATGGAATGAACTCGTGATGTTTGTGTCATTCTTTTTCTTGTGTTATGGATGTTCGAATGTCCATAATTTCAGTTTGACCCCCAAAGAACCTAGAAAATGAAATAATCCCCTGTTTTCATCCTGGCAGCATAGTAGTTTGATTTTAAAAATAATTTTTCAACCACAAAATATTTTCTTTGATTTTTATAAAATTTTTCCTTTAAAGGGCATCAAATTACCTTTCTAACTGTGTCTTGTCTATCCTCGGATCATCCTAGATGAGGGAGTTATGATTTTCCAAACTTTTGCTATCCAAAACTCATGGAACCAACATGCAATATTCTGTTTGAGCCATTTTGGCCCATCAAATGATTTTTTATGAAATTTTTAAATGTTTTACTTAAAAGGTTCATGGAATTCCCTTTTCGAAAAGGTATTATTCATGATCTGATGATTTCGGATAAGCCTAAAATGATTTTTCAAAATCCATTATGCCCTTTTACTTGTACATGCTGCTAGTGTCAAGATAAACTTAACTTCAAAAATTAATTTTGCCTAGACAGTATTTTTCTAAGATTTTTGAAATCTTTTTACATTAAACCTTATTAAGTTACCTTTCCAATGGTACCTTGTTTAACCCCTGAAGCCTTTGAACACACCTAAAGTAAATTTAAGAAAGGGGATGGCATGATGCTGTCCCCTGTTTTTTTAACTTAATTTCCAAATCTTCTTTTATCGAAACATTCGAATGTCTCAAAATGCACTCGATGGGTTCCCCCATAGAACAAGCCCCTTAGACTCAAATTAAGGCTAAAATACAAAAATGATTTTGTACTAGATATCTCTTTCCCTTATATTAAAATTTTTGCTAGTAGAGATACACTCCATTGCTCTAAGAGGATACCTAAACCTCGTTTTCAACTTAAAACTTAAAGTTTCTTTTTAGATCCACTTCAAGATTCTTAAACCTTATCTAAACTATCAAAAACTTTCATTTTTGAGGATACTCCAACCCCCTGCTCCAAGGGGATACTTCAACCCTGTTTTTTAATCAAAAATTCAAATTCTTTCTTTATTCCTAAATATTTTCTTAACTCTATCTTTAAGAATGCCCAACCCCTGCTCTCTGAGGGGATACTCCAACCTTATTTTATTGCTAAAAATTTAAATTTTTTTTCCTCCGGATGCCTCAGATTTCTTTAATTAAAATCATCTTTGACCCTTAAATCACTTGAAATTATCATCCTGGTCATTCTTCAATAATCAAAGGTAATTATGAGATACATTTCGATTGTCCATCCTTTCTACGTTATTTTGTTTGTGATTGCTTGTTATCATATTATTATATTTCTCTTTTTTTATCTTATTAACATGTTTTTTGTAGTGATTATCGTGCATTCATGTTTAAAATTTATTTTTTCAATAAAACTTACAAGATTTGTGTTGGTATCTCTCCATTGCCTAATATGGAACATCCAAATTTTAAATCCAATCTGGACATTGTTTTCACAAAAATCCCTATGTTCCTCACATCTTTAAGGCACATAGGTGAGCTAATTTTCTGAAAAAAAAAAAAACCAGATCTAAATTTACAAAAGTTCATGCATTAAAGGGAATTATATCTAAATAAAGACTAAATGGAACTGATTTAACTGAAACCAAAGTGAGACATAGTTAGTAAGTACTGATTTTAGGCACCACTGGGATGCTAATCCTTCCCCGCATGTAACCAACTCTTGAACCTAACCAAATGAATCTCTGGACTTTGTAGACCTTGAAATCAAGGTTTCAAGTTTCATAACTCAAAATATTATTTTCAATAGGCATTCAAGCCTACCTAGCCAAAAATGATCGATGGCTACTCTAAGTTTATGGACATTTTATGGCCACCCAAGACTTGATTGGATGAGTGATTCACTGGACGGTCTCCCTCTCCTTCCATTATTATGCCTAATCCAAATCCTGATCATGGGATAACTCAAAGGCTTGACCACAACCAACCATCATTTATTTTAAGTCGAGCACGCCATACCTTTTAGATTATCCTAAGTTTTAAAGGCGAGCACATGGCGATAGCTTGGTGACTCTATTAGGGACTATCTAGAGAGTTAGGCTTATAACTAGCTATTGCTCACTCAGTTCTTGGTTTTTAGGTCTCCATAATTATTTATATATAATTCTCTTTTTTTCCTACTAATATCTATTATTTATGTTTTTGTCATATGATTGTTAGGGATTATTTGTTCTTGAATAAATGTTAATTTGAATAAATATGGCAATATGGGTGTAAAACAAAAAGGTTTGATTGTTTCCTCGATACACACTTGCACTTGCATTTGCTAGCAAACACCATGGTTTGGTTAGTATCCTAATTATTAAGAGGAAGTGAGCTATCTGTCTTTGTGAGTAACCCAGCGCATAGGCATGGTAAGACTTTTTGGGATGTCAATTAAGTATGTCTCTCGTGAGTATCCCTCTGCACTTGCATGGGGAAATACATCCATTGGATCGAACCTATTCCACCAAACCCATGATAGGCCTAGGATCGAGGTGCCTTGACTATTCTTACTGATGGAAGAGCTATTCAAATACAGGATTAGGCATCAACTCAAACCCATATAGTGAACCTTATGCTAAACCTTGTAAAACTATATCAGATTGCTACTAGAATAACCTGAAAAGTAGGATCACTGGGGGAAACACTTCTTACCTTTACTTTTATATACCATGGTTACATGGGCAATGACAGGTGAACATTTTCACCTGTGTTTGTTATTATTTTTACTTTTCTATCATTCCTTTTGGACATGCCATTACGTTCGACGACAAACCCTCTTCCATAAGTGGGTGATGGCAAGCGAGTATCATTACTTGCAATGCCATTTTAAAATAGTTATATCTGATCTAAATAAGCTGTCATGTTGTCTGAATGATGACTTAGCATGTACTTAACATAGATGGTGATGAACGAACGCCACCGTGTAAATGGTCAGTCTTAGTCCTCGTGAGGTATCATGTTACTTCATGCAGAGACAATTTTTAATACATACATGCCATTATGTTGTCTCAACATTCATTATTATCATGCTTACCCCTGGGCATCATACTGCCTATCCTTGGGGCAAATTTCATAATGCACTTTTGTTGATATTCTTTCATTTCTTTATTTTTATGCTCATTATTACGTATAATTACTGACTTATTTCCTTTTGTTTTTCTTTATCACGCATGCATCATTACATCATAATCATCGTCATCATAGGAGAATTGGCTCTAATGGTTCATTGTTCATTAAGGAGTGCTTGTCATGGAGCAACAGTCCACCTTAGATTTGAAGCCTTTTGAGGAAGTCTGAACATGGTCAGAGCACCGACAACTTAAAGATAGGGATGTTTTAAAACTCAGTTATGTTTCAACAATGTATGAAAAGATCAAGACAGGGTATCGTCAGTATGATTAGTAAGAGTTGAAATATGTATGGAACCAAATGGATAATACCGAGAAGGAATTATTCACGAAAAGATATGAAGACATTGCTATTTTACTCTAAGCTCGTTTAGACCATGGGCTATTGCAAGCAACATCTTAATTTTGGAACCCAGCATATTGATGTTTCACTTCCAATCATGAAGATTTGGTCCCCATAGTTGACGAGTACACTGCATTACTCAACATTTAGAGAGCTAAAGCCAATAGAATATATTTCAAGGCTTTGAACCCCCTAACTTTCAAGAAAAGATTAGCCCAGATTCTGGTGCAATAAAGACTTGGATTGCGAGTCACATCAAGATGAAGGGGAATAGTGAATGCATCTAGGGGTCTAGTTTGAAGGAGGCAATGGCAAATACTGTTGATATCCAGAAGGTTCAATATATCTATGCTTTGGCAATATATGGTCTAGTCATATTTCCAAAAGCATTTAGGTTATGTAAAGGCTATAGTAGCACTGCAACATCAACTCGTGTTGGCTATCATTGTTGAAACCATCCGAGCTTTCAATTTCTGCAAGAAAATAGGTATGGGTCATTTCATCGGATGTGCACCACTCCTCCACATTTGGCACAGTAGTCACCTTTGTTCCAAAACAA
The DNA here is from genome assembly GCA_038381835.1 of Adansonia madagascariensis. Lineage (NCBI taxonomy): Eukaryota > Viridiplantae > Streptophyta > Magnoliopsida > Malvales > Malvaceae > Adansonia > Adansonia madagascariensis. The sequence goes on from JBBYHL010000004.1 coordinate 5,121,664, forward strand.
GTAGGATCCCATGCAATTTTCTTACTTAACTTCAGCCTTATCTCCAAGGTCCTCGAGAAAGAATAGCCTCAGGACATGTCTTAACAGCAATGGATCCAGAAGATTCAAAACCTCAAAGGGGAAGAGGTGACATAGAAGGCCTTTTGGTTTTCCTTATAAACAATCATATACTGATGTGGAGATTATAGTTGTGTGCCACTCATGGGATTTTGGGGAAGCACTAGCTATGCACCCCTTTTAGTCCTTTGATGATTCTAGTGTCATCAATTCATCCACTTCATCCAAGACCTAGAGTTGTGGGATTTCGACTATGGTGAGCCTGATTATAAGTTAAAAGTTCAGCTAGCCTTTCATGCATGGAAATAAAACCGCTGCATGGCGAGATACTGAAGAGAGAGTAGTATGACCTTGGGATATGATAAACACAGGATTTGTGCCTTGCCTTTGTTCGGTGTTGGGACATCACGAACACCAGCTGACGAATTTCCCTTTAAGATCAAATTGCTCAAATGAGAATTTGAACAAGAAAAGGTAACCTTTGCCAAAAAGATAACTAGCCTAAAAGAGGAAAAGAGTCAATTAGAAATGGACATATACCTCTGCGATAGTGAAGTGAACTGGGCTATCAAGGAGAAGAATAGTCTTAAGGAAGATCTCGAGAGTTTGAGGAAAGATTATGTGGTGCTTAGTAAAGCAAGTAAGTCTCGACACCTTGGAAAGTCATCAGTTGAGTGGGAAACAAAAATGAATACACTTAATAAAGAACTGCATCGATGTTAGGAAGAGGCTAGAGTCTGTAGGGAAAAGCTTATTGAACCTAACCAAATGAATCTCTGGACTTTGTAGACCTTGAAATCAAGGTTTCAAGTTTCATAACTCAAAATATTATTTTCAATAGGCATTCAAGCCTACCTAGCCAAAAATGATCGATGGCTACTCTAAGTTTATGGACATTTTATGGCCACCCAAGACTTGATTGGATGAGTGATTCACTGGACGGTCTCCCTCTCCTTCCATTATTATGCCTAATCCAAATCCTGATCATGGGATAACTCAAAGGCTTGACCACAACCAACCATCATTTATTTTAAGTCGAGCACGCCATACCTTTTAGATTATCCTAAGTTTTAAAGGCGAGCACATGGCGATAGCTTGGTGACTCTATTAGGGACTATCTAGAGAGTTAGGCTTATAACTAGCTATTGCTCACTCAGTTCTTGGTTTTTAGGTCTCCATAATTATTTATATATAATTCTCTTTTTTTCCTACTAATATCTATTATTTATGTTTTTGTCATATGATTGTTAGGGATTATTTGTTCTTGAATAAATGTTAATTTGAATAAATATGGCAATATGGGTGTAAAACAAAAAGGTTTGATTGTTTCCTCGATACACACTTGCACTTGCATTTGCTAGCAAACACCATGGTTTGGTTAGTATCCTAATTATTAAGAGGAAGTGAGCTATCTGTCTTTGTGAGTAACCCAGCGCATAGGCATGGTAAGACTTTTTGGGATGTCAATTAAGTATGTCTCTCGTGAGTATCCCTCTGCACTTGCATGGGGAAATACATCCATTGGATCGAACCTATTCCACCAAACCCATGATAGGCCTAGGATCGAGGTGCCTTGACTATTCTTACTGATGGAAGAGCTATTCAAATACAGGATTAGGCATCAACTCAAACCCATATAGTGAACCTTATGCTAAACCTTGTAAAACTATATCAGATTGCTACTAGAATAACCTGAAAAGTAGGATCACTGGGGGAAACACTTCTTACCTTTACTTTTATATACCATGGTTACATGGGCAATGACAGGTGAACATTTTCACCTGTGTTTGTTATTATTTTTACTTTTCTATCATTCCTTTTGGACATGCCATTACGTTCGACGACAAACCCTCTTCCATAAGTGGGTGATGGCAAGCGAGTATCATTACTTGCAATGCCATTTTAAAATAGTTATATCTGATCTAAATAAGCTGTCATGTTGTCTGAATGATGACTTAGCATGTACTTAACATAGATGGTGATGAACGAACGCCACCGTGTAAATGGTCAGTCTTAGTCCTCGTGAGGTATCATGTTACTTCATGCAGAGACAATTTTTAATACATACATGCCATTATGTTGTCTCAACATTCATTATTATCATGCTTACCCCTGGGCATCATACTGCCTATCCTTGGGGCAAATTTCATAATGCACTTTTGTTGATATTCTTTCATTTCTTTATTTTTATGCTCATTATTACGTATAATTACTGACTTATTTCCTTTTGTTTTTCTTTATCACGCATGCATCATTACATCATAATCATCGTCATCATAGGAGAATTGGCTCTAATGGTTCATTGTTCATTAAGGAGTGCTTGTCATGGAGCAACAGTCCACCTTAGATTTGAAGCCTTTTGAGGAAGTCTGAACATGGTCAGAGCACCGACAACTTAAAGATAGGGATGTTTTAAAACTCAGTTATGTTTCAACAATGTATGAAAAGATCAAGACAGGGTATCGTCAGTATGATTAGTAAGAGTTGAAATATGTATGGAACCAAATGGATAATACCGAGAAGGAATTATTCACGAAAAGATATGAAGACATTGCTATTTTACTCTAAGCTCGTTTAGACCATGGGCTATTGCAAGCAACATCTTAATTTTGGAACCCAGCATATTGATGTTTCACTTCCAATCATGAAGATTTGGTCCCCATAGTTGACGAGTACACTGCATTACTCAACATTTAGAGAGCTAAAGCCAATAGAATATATTTCAAGGCTTTGAACCCCCTAACTTTCAAGAAAAGATTAGCCCAGATTCTGGTGCAATAAAGACTTGGATTGCGAGTCACATCAAGATGAAGGGGAATAGTGAATGCATCTAGGGGTCTAGTTTGAAGGAGGCAATGGCAAATACTGTTGATATCCAGAAGGTTCAATATATCTATGCTTTGGCAATATATGGTCTAGTCATATTTCCAAAAGCATTTAGGTTATGTAAAGGCTATAGTAGCACTGCAACATCAACTCGTGTTGGCTATCATTGTTGAAACCATCCGAGCTTTCAATTTCTGCAAGAAAATAGGTATGGGTCATTTCATCGGATGTGCACCACTCCTCCACATTTGGCACAGTAGTCACCTTTGTTCCAAAACAAGTAGGATCCCATGCAATTTTCTTACTTAACTTCAGCCTTATCTCCAAGGTCCTCGAGAAAGAATAGCCTCAGGACATGTCTTAACAGCAATGGATCCAGAAGATTCAAAACCTCAAAGGGGAAGAGGTGACATAGAAGGCCTTTTGGTTTTCCTTATAAACAATCATATACTGATGTGGAGATTATAGTTGTGTGCCACTCATGGGATTTTGGGGAAGCACTAGCTATGCACCCCTTTTAGTCCTTTGATGATTCTAGTGTCATCAATTCATCCACTTCATCCAAGACCTAGAGTTGTGGGATTTCGACTATGGTGAGCCTGATTATAAGTTAAAAGTTCAGCTAGCCTTTCATGCATGGAAATAAAACCGCTGCATGGCGAGATACTGAAGAGAGAGTAGTATGACCTTGGGATATGATAAACACAGGATTTGTGCCTTGCCTTTGTTCGGTGTTGGGACATCACGAACACCAGCTGACGAATTTCCCTTTAAGATCAAATTGCTCAAATGAGAATTTGAACAAGAAAAGGTAACCTTTGCCAAAAAGATAACTAGCCTAAAAGAGGAAAAGAGTCAATTAGAAATGGACATATACCTCTGCGATAGTGAAGTGAACTGGGCTATCAAGGAGAAGAATAGTCTTAAGGAAGATCTCGAGAGTTTGAGGAAAGATTATGTGGTGCTTAGTAAAGCAAGTAAGTCTCGACACCTTGGAAAGTCATCAGTTGAGTGGGAAACAAAAATGAATACACTTAATAAAGAACTGCATCGATGTAAGGAAGAGGCTAGAGTCTGTAGGGAAAAGCTTATTGGAACTCTTGCCCTCATATTAACCTATCAGAGAAAGAATGGTTGATTAGAAGCTCGAGTTTGAGATTTAAGGGCAAACCATGTCAAGAATGAGACTTTAACACTCAGAATTCAAAAGTTAGACCATTCTCTCGAAGCTTGCTAAGACCAAATTGATGAACTAGTGAGAGCCTTTGAATAGTAAGAGCAAGAATGGTTCCAAGTGATTGATCACACACGACAAAACTATCAAGATCATCATCGCCATCTCACCAAGTAGATTCAAATGGCCCTGTTGGAAGCCAAACACATGATGGATGTGGCATGATCCTTGACATGCGATATTCTGCCTATCAGAGACTGTGAACAAGACTTATTGTATTTCTTGGATCATGTAATCAAGCAATGTAACGTTTTAGGCATTTTTGAATGTGATCATGTAATCGGGACATTTTGTTGCTTTAATGAAAGACGTTATTGGTGGAGTTGCCCCTCAATCCAATTGTCTTTTTTTACATTTGCATGAATAACCCAATTTTGTTATTGTTTTATTCATTCATTTATCTTCATGATCGCATATTCACTTTCATTGCATCAAACATATGCATGATCATGTCATAAAGGCCTCATCCATAATTTGAAGTGAAGATGCTCTAAAACATGGAACCTATAGCTTTCCATAAGTATAACACTCACAATCATTGAAAAGCGATGGAAAACAATCACCAAACCCGTATTGAAAGACTTAAACTTATGTATAGAGAGTCTCAAGAGCAATCACTCTGTAAGAATGAAGAACTCTAAGCTCAGATTACCGAACTAACTAAGCTATTGTCCAATGCATTAAAGGAAAAAAGGGCAGACAAGCACATTAAGGCCAGAAAAGAATCGACCAATGCTCAAGAAACAATTTGAATGGTGGCACTAAAGCCACCAATGCTTAGGAAGGGGCATTGCATGGGCAGCATCCTCCGGCAACAAACATCCCACCAACTTAATCATTCATTTACATCAATCTTGCAACAACATCCCATTTGATTTAAGGATTTCAAGGTGCAGGCTCTTCACTGATAATCCCTTTAGTCCTGGACCTTGATGAGCAAATAAAGCAAGAGAAACCGAATAGAGGCCTTTAGAAAATGATTAGGATTTAGACAAGTATTAGCCACTGGAGAAGCTCTTTCGAGCTGTTGAAGGAAGTGACAAATTTGGGATCGTTGATACGAAGTTGTTGGGGCTTGTTTCCAGTCTCGTCATCCCCATTTAAATTTAAAGTGCCAAATTCTGAAAAGTATAATGGAACTATTGACCTTACTGCCCATCTTCGCATGTACTATCAAAAAATGGTCGAGTATGAATAGAACGAGAAACTATTAATCCCTTACTTTCAGGATAGTCTGAGTGGGGTAGCTATTCGATTGTACATAGGGCTTGACCTAGCAAGACTTCATATATAGGTGGATTTAGCTCACGTTTCCTTGTTCAATATAAGCACGTGTCTGATTGGGCCCTGAATCATCTTTCTGCTATGAACATGGAGAAGAAATCTTCTAAGAGCTTTAGGCAATATGTTTAGAGATGAAAAAGGAGGTAGTTGAACCCTCTGTGACTGAAAAAGAAATGACGATCATGTTTGTTAGCACTCTACGAGCTCCTTACAACGAAAAGTTGGTAGGAAGTGCCATAAAAATTTTATCGATATGGTTATATTGAGTGAAATAATTAAGAACGCCATCAAAAACAGTAAGATATCTATTGGGGAGTTATCTGGATCAATCATGAAGATAGTAAATAAGGGTAAGGAGAAAGAGATAAAAGTTTTTTTGTTAAAAATCCTACCAGATTTTATCAAAGTCTGCATCCAGCATAACCTATGTACCTCACGAGCATGTTGAATATGGCTCTTAATCTTTACTCCCCTGCACTACAATCAGTTCATGTCGCTTGGTTTGCTCCAACACCATATCCTGCTCAAAATGTGACCTAGAGTGCACAACCTTGCAACATGAATAATGCGAGAGCTCTAAACAATCAACAAGCACCCCGAAAAAAGGAACACTTTGAACCACTCCCTTACTCCTATAAAGAAATTAACTCTCGCTCATTGGCAGGTAAACTAGTGGCCCTAATACTCACAAACCCAAAATCACCACTATACCCTAAATGGTATGATGAGAATGCTTATTGTGAATACCAAGCTAGAACGCAAAGCCATTCCATTAAGAACTGCACTTCATTTAAAAGAAAGGTGCAGGCTCTACTAGAAAAAGAAGTGATCAAGGTCGAACAAGGGCTTGGACCAAATGTTGGAGCCAATCTATTCCCTAATCATGCTAAACCAAAAGTGAATGCGATAATTGATGGGAAAAGTCGTTAGGTCAAAAAAAGCATTGGAGAATTCAAAATCCCGATGAGCAAGGTCTAACAAGCTTTCGTGAAAGTTAAAATAGTAATAGATGATAAAAATCAAAGAATAAATGCCACTGAAACATCCTATTGCCACTACAATCAATGACACGATTTGCAACATTGCCTATCATTCTTGGAAATGGTCCAAGGGATGACAGATCAGTCTGAGATTGAGTTCTTTGAGGATTGGGATGAACACGTAGATCCATCCATAGATGAAGAGAGGCCTACCAATGACTGGATCTCAAGTTATCTGTCTCTTATGGGCATGGAAAAGAGAACTAATGAAAGTTTTAGGTAGTATGCTTCGAGATGGATGGAAAAGACTACCCAAATTCATCCCTTATTGATAAAAAAAAAGATGATTGTTAGATTCATTGGCACATTGCAAGCCCTTTATTATGAATTGGTAGTGAAAAGCTTCCCGAAGAGCTTCATAGATGTAGCCATAATCTGTAGGATTATCGATGAGGCCATGAAAAATGAATTGGATAGAAAAAATATCTATAAAAACAAAGGGAAAAAAATAAAGGCTGGTCAACAACCAAAATCTAGCATTAAAGCTAATTCATCTCAAACTCGTGTTGAGTTAAATCTAAGTAAAATGGTTATTAAAAAGAATGCGAGGTTGTAGAGGAGATAGAGGAGGTCAGAATGCCAATGAATTTGGTTTGGCAAATCTTGGTGCAAGCTAAATTGCTTAATGTGACCAAAAAAACGAAGGAAAAAATTGATGACTTCTGTGATTTCCATACTGTTTATGGCCATGCTCTTTAAACATATAAAGAGTTTTGCGTTATGGTTCAAAGGATAATGAATGAGGGTAGCATCAAATTCTATGATGAAACCCAGTATACCAAGTCTACAAATGCAATGTCGTTTGTCAACATTGTGGAAAAAAAATAGGGCAGTCCTTTTTAGAGGTTTAAAGGCCATTGATCTGGTACGACAATCGACTTAGAGTCCAAGCCACCCCTATTCAGCCCATACCAAAGATTATAATTGAACTTTCATTTCCTTTCCCTTATAAAGATGATAAGGCAGTTTCTTGAAACTATAAAAACAAAACCTTAATCATCGAAGAATCTATTCAGCAAATGCTAAGCGTTGACCTTCCACAAACAAGTCACCTAACCTAGAGTGGCCAATGTTATGCCTTAGAGCATCAAAAAGTAAAACTCAACAAGAGAATACTAGTCCCATTCCTTAAGCACCAAAATTTGTAACCAAAAACTTAGTTTCATAGTTTTCAAGGAGCTAGTGAATGAGAAAGAAGCTAAAGAATTCCTCAAATGCATCAACCACAACGAATACAGCATCGTCGATTAGTTGAACAAGCAACTTGCCAAGATATCTGTGTTGTCACTACTGTTAAACTCTAAAGCTTACATGAATGCCCTTCTCAAAGTTTTGAATAAGCCGTTTGTCCCTTTCGACATTTTTATAGGGCAGTTATCGTTTAGTATCACTGTCAATAATTACATGTTACCATTTATTGTAAAGGCACTACATTGCCTAAGGTGTTTATTGATAATAGGTTGGCTTTAAATGTAATGCCCATGTCATGCTTGAACAAGCTCCCTATTAACACATTTCATATCCAGAATAGTAGTATGATTGTGCGAACATTCGATGAAACTTGTAGGAACATTGTGGGGAACATCACCATTCCACTCTAAATCGGTCCATGTACTTATAAAGTTAACTTCCATGTGATGGACATTGCTCCATTGTATAATGTAGACACCTTATTTTGTCTGGGCTAATTTTTTAACAATCTGGAGCACGGACGTGAGAGGGGGCAATGATCACCATGAAAAAGTAGTTTAAGGAGAAGGCCTATGGATAATATTAAAGGTAAATGCAAAGATGTGGCATCAAAGGATGTAGTTTAAGGTATCCAGGGATAAAAAATATGAGAAAATTCATAAATTGCTTGAATGTATCGATACAATGCTCCAATGTGCAAAAAATTTGAAATGTCCCTATTTGTATCGATACAACAAGTAAATGTATTGATACGTAAGCTTATGTATTGATACAGGAGGTCACATATCGATACAAGGCCATGCCAAGACCAAAACGTGCATTCTGTAAAGAAATGTATCGATACATATCAACATGTATCGATACAATGGTTCATAGTATCGATACAATGATCATTGTATCGATACAACTTAAGGTTTTTGGAGCAAATGTATCAATACATTTTGCGATGTATTGATACATACAGGCCATTTTTCATGGTTAGGGCATTTTTGACTCGTCTACCACTGATCCAAAACTCGATTTTAACTTATTTTTTTGCATCAGAAAGGATCAAAACCCATATCAAATTACAAATTTGGACTTCTGAATTAATTAAAACATTTTTTGAAGTCTAAATTAGATCAAAAAGGTCAATGTCACATGATCACCCTACTTATCCCTAGTTTGTTGACCAAGATCACCATCAGCCACCCTATTTGGTAGAAAATCATTTCAGCATTTAAACTAGCCACCCTATGTCCATCATATTGGCAACATGTTGCTCCTTACGGCCATTCTATAGCCACCAAGCTGACATCACTTTGTCCCCCTTGAGAAATGACCAAGAACACCTTCAATTTGGCTCCAAAATGCTGGTATAAATAGACCACTTATATCTGAGCTGAGGGACTTTAGATTCCAACTCATTTTCAGCTCCCAAAGCATATTCACACATCAAGAAAACCAAATCCCATGGCTCTTCACTCAGCACCCAAAAACAACCCAAAAACACTTACTTTCAACCACTACACATTTTGAAAATCACCCTCATCATACCAGAACCAAAATCTCATTGTTTCTCTCTTTTTCTTGCTTATTAACAGCAAGGAAAAGAGGAAAATTCAAGCTATCTCTGCTGCTTCAACTATTTGGCTAAAATTAAAGTCTTATTGGTATAACTTCCTACTTTATCACTTTCATTTTTTGTGTTTTAGCATCTTCATCATTTTCATGAGCTCTCCATGTTTCCATCACCCTCTTAGGATTATCATGCATTATTGTGGCTTTTGGTTGTGGTAGTTTAGGACTTGGATGCCTTAATGCCCCTTTGATGTGCAAAATGCCTCATTTCATCCTTATTATTTTGATAGCTCTGGCTCATGCTTTTATGCCATATCTATGCATGTTGTTATCCTTAATCCATGTAAGAATCATTAGCCTAATGCATTTCAAGCACATTGATACATTAGCTTGCATGAATCATTTTCATTGTCAGCATCCATAACATTTTCTTGTCAAAATGCATAACACTTTCTTCGTCAAGACCATTGGTAAAGTTTGCATCCCCATTCATGTTTTGTGCCATCTCCTTGTATGTTTAGTGTCTTCTCTTTGTCTAAATGCATGTTTGATGGCTATCAAAAACTGATTTTCAAAACCTCCCAAGCCAGGCATGTTAACCTCAACCAATGAGGACTAGCATGAACTTAGCATTTTCCTTAAAGTTAGTAAAAAAAATCTTGGGGAAAATTAACTTTTCTAGATCTAGAATCTTGGTTAAACAAGATGAAATCTTCTAAGTTTCCAACAAAAATACCCTTGCACTCGTTCCTGAAATGTTCGTGCCTTGTTTTTGAGTCAAAACCTTGAGTGGTATGATCAACGGGCTATTTCATCATCCCAAAATACTCTGGGGCTACGCAAATTAGCTCATGACGCTCATGCCACTCTTTCCCCTCAGTCATGGATGTTCGAATGTTAATGACTCGAGTTTGGACCTGAGAACATAAGGAAAAATAAAAATATACCACTATTTACTTTGTCCCTTGCTGGCAGCACAACTGCTGCAAATTGAAAAGTCACTTTAGAATTTTAAACAATTTTTTATGAATTTTTTGATATTTTTCTCTCAAAGTGTGTTTGAATTATCTTTAAAACGATGTCTTATTCACCCCTGGATCATTCCGGATGAAAGAGTTATGATTTTTCAAATCATAACTATCCAAAACCTCTAGAATCCGAACATGTATTTTGGTTGGGCCATTCAGACCCACTAAATGATTTTTTAAAATTTTTCAAACATTTTTCCTAAATGGTTCATGAAATTTCCTTTTCAGAAAGGTATTGCAATTTTTTTATACCAAACGAGTCTGAGGTGATTTTTCAAGTTTTGACACACCTTGTCCCTCATATGCTCTGCCAGTAGCATAATCAATCCGAACTTGAAATTTTTTTTCACTAGAACGTGACCTTCTTGGGATATTGGAAATATTTTTAGATTTACCCTCGTCGAGTTACCTTTCTAACAGTCTTGTCCACCCTCTAAAGCCTTCAAACCAATATAGAATAAATTCAGGAAGCATGATAGCGCGATGGTGTCCCCTGTCTTCAGTTGTGGTCAAAATTGAGTTGTTTTCCCGAACTTCGTCTCGAGCCCTTCAAATGTACCATATCACCTCGTTCAGTCTCGAGAACATGCTTTGACCTATCATAGGCTTGTATCAAGGCATGAATATATTTTTACATCTTTACCATCCTCATTCATAAGAATTTCTTTTGCCAAAAGTTGTTAAAATGCTTACTCATTTTCTAAATAGCAAAGTTTGTCAACTTAATTTTTCCAACTCGACTTCTTTAAAGAGTGTCAGATATGTCACTTTTGGGATACTCCAATCCTGATCTTCCAAAGGGATACTCCAACCTCGCTTTTCAAAATTGTCAAGATTTAGAAATCTTTCTTTGTCAAAATTATTTGTCATCCATGGGGATACTCTAACCCTATCTTTTTGAGGGGATACTCCAACCTTGTCTTTCAACTACAATTAAATTTTTCTCCTTCTTGGACTTCCATGAATATGTCAAAAAACTTTGTTTAATCGAAAAACCTAGATGCATATAAAAAATTATCAATTCGGTTATTCCCAGATAATCGATGTCAATTGCGAGATAAATTCCAATAGTCCATCCCTTTTCTTTATCGTTGCATTGAATGATCCATGTTATGTTACTTCATTTATTGCCTTACTAGAATGATTTTTTTGTGATGATTACTTGCATTCATGTTTTCCAACCATTTCAAGTAAAACTAAGGGTAATATTCCACGTGGGTATCTCTCTAGTGCCTAAAGTGGAACATTCTATTTTTCAAAGTAAAATCCAAAGGTCATTTTTATTGAAAATCTCTATATTCCCCATCTCTTCGAGGCATATATGACATTAAATCTTTTTCATCAAAACCTAGACTGTATTTCTAAAGATTCATACATTAAAAGAGGGTTATATCAAAATAGTGATGAGGTAAGATCGAAAGAATCAAAACTGAGATAAGATATAGCTAGTAAGGTACCGATTTCGGGCATCGCGAAGAGGTTCATACGTTATTGTGCGTAACCAACTCCTAAACCCAAACGATGAATCTTTGTACTACGTAGACCACAGGATCGATGTTCTAAGTTTTGTAACTCAAAACATAGGTTTCAATAGGCATCCAATCATGCCTAATCAATGGCGACTCCAAGCATTGGTCAATTCATGATGGTCATCCGAGACCAATAAGATGAGCGATTCGTCTTATAGTCCCCTTCACTGTGTCATAAGTCAAGAATCTATACTTTCTCATTCTTATCACATCGGGAAGGAAAAGTCTCGATCAAGAAGACATTCCCAAGTCAAAAATATTTTAAGTCATATGCACCCACAGATCTGTGAGGATCCACCTCGGGGTATGTTGTGATGGCTTGGCGACTCCACTAGGGATAGTATAGAGAGTTAGGCCAGTAACTAGCCTTGTCTTGCTAGGTTCTCGATTTTTTGATCTTCGGTCATTATTTGACTATGACCCTTTTTTCATTTTGTCAACTAATCCTTTGCTTGACATGATTGTCAGGATTGTCTTATTTTCGAATAATCATCAGTTTAAGAAAAGTGGTAATACGAAAGTAAGCAAAAAGGTTTGATCATTTCCCCGTCACACACCACGCACTTACATGTGCATTATAGTCCCGCGAAACTCCATGGCATGGTTATAACCTAATCATTAGGAGGAAGTGAGCTATCCACCTTCCTGAATAACCCTCCACATTTGCATTGGGAAATACATCCAATGGATTAAACCTGTTCCGCCAAACCCATGATGGGTCTAGGATCGGGGTCCCTCGAATGTCCTTACTAGACAGAGGAGTAATTCGGATACCTATTTAGGCATCAACTTAAACCTCATATAGTGAGCCCTACGAGCTAAACCATGTTAAATCATACCAAAATGCTTCTAGAATACCCAAAGAACAGGTTCACTTAGGGAAACATTCTTAACCTTTACTCTTAATTACCATAATTATGTAGATGACAATGAGTATACAATTGTCATCTGCATTTGCATTTTTATCATTTATCAAGGCATGCCATTGTGGCGCCCGAACGATGGCTAACCCTTGTATAAATAAGTGATGGTGAACAAAAACCATCATTCGCAATGTCTTATACTGTAAGCCATTATACTGTCTGAGTCATGGCTTAACGCGCATCGCACTAGTGGTGATAAACGAATATTACTACTGGTCGATTATTTTTCCATCAAAATAAGATATTGCATCCTAGCATGTTGAAACGCTATCCGTTTCTCATCTCACCACCTTGGTCGAGACATGTTATGAATTTTTTTTTATGTTCTTAAATTCTTTATTTCCTTAAATTTGTCTCCTTTATGTTCCACTAACTTACTTTTTTTGTGCTTTGGTGCATGCATCATTTCATCATAACCATTATGACTATCATCATTTTAGGATAATTATTCTGGTTCAGTGTTCAACAAGGGGCATTATTTATGGAGCAACAACTTATCTCAACTATCGAATCCTTTGAAAATGTCAGAACATGGTTAGAAGGTCACCAACATCAAGACAGGGACATCCTAAAGCCCGATTACATCTCAAAAATGCATGAAGAGGTTAAGATTATTTTCGATAGAATGATTGTCAGGAATTGAAGCACATTTGGGACAATTAGGATAATAACGAGAAAGAAGCCTTTACTAAAAAGTACGGGGATATAGCTCTCTGACTTCGAGTTTAGTTGGTTGATGGCTTGTTGCGAGCAACGACACAGTTCTGGAATCTAGCCTACTGGTGTTTCACCTTCAACCAAAAAGATTTAGTCCCTACCATTGATGAGTACATAGCTCTGCTTAACATAGAAAAGGCCAAGTCAGACAAGATTTACTGCAAAGCACTAACGCCTTCTCCTTTCAAGAAAAGGCTGAGGCAAATTCTTGGAGCCACAGAAGCAGGGATTGATGGTCACATCAAAGTAAAAGAGAGCAACGAATGCATTTCTTAGGCCAATTTGAAAAACAACATGGTAAATCTTTCTGATCAAAAGAAAGCTTAAGATGTCTACACTCTGGCAATTTACAGGCTCATTATATTCTCAAAGACTTTGGGTTATGTAAAGGCGGCAGTCACAGATTTCTTTTCTCGCCTATGTTGCAACATCAACCCTGCGTCCACCATCATTGCTGAAACCATCTGCACCTCAGCTTTTGTAAAAGAACAAGAACAGGAAGGTTTATCAGTGTACCCCATTACTCCAGATATGGCTCCTAGGTCATCTTTGTGTTAGGAAAGAGAGAGTCAGGCAAAATTTATTCTTCAAGATCAGTCCTCTTTCCATGACATTAGAGGAAGAATGTCATAAAGATAAGACAGAAAAGCATTGGGTCAAGGAATTATGAAACATCAAGGAGAAGAAATCACGTGGAGAGCCCCATGGGTGTTCCCTCAATCGATTGTGTATAGATGTGGAGACTATACTTGCATACCGCTCCTGGGATTATGGGGAAATACCAGTTATGCTCTCTATTAGTATTGCGTCAGTTCCAGTGCCAGTAATTCATCTCATTCTTCAAAGACTTGGGGAATTGGGATTTTGAATATGGAGAGCCCAATTATAAAGCGAAAGTCTAGTTAGCTTTCCAAGCTTCGAAGAAGGTCCATTGCATGGAAAAATACTGGAGAGGAAGTCCTACCACTCCTGGATACGAAGAATGGAGACTCCGTCGTATCAACAATCCATTGCCACCACCCGACTCTGTGATACTGCAAATCCTAATAGAGGAACTCTTTTCAAAGATCGAGCTACTTAGGAAGGAGTTTGAGCGAGAAAAGGCATCATTTGCCACAAAAATCTCTCGACTTAAGGAGGAAAAGGGCTAGCGAGAGATGGATATCTATCGTAGGAGCGGTGAAATGGATCGAGTCGTTAAAGAAAGGGATCACTTCAAAGATGACCTCAAAAGCCTAACCAAGGATTATGTGATGCTACGAAAAGCAAACAAGTCTCAAGTATTGGCAAGACATCACGAATAGGAAGTGAAAGTTGCCACTCTCAATCGCGAGCTGAATCAGTAAAAGAAGGAAGTCAGAACCAGCAAAGAAAAGTTCACGAGGGCACGTGCTCTTGCTTCCACCTACCAATGAAGGATTCAAAGACTCGAGGCCTAAATGTGAGATGCAAGAGCCGCCAGGGTTGAAAATGAAGCCCTCACTCACAGATTCCAAGAGTTAGAACAGTCTTTTCAGGATCATCAGGTTCATATCAATGAACTAATAGGGGCTTCCGAGCAACGTGAACTAGATTGGCAAGCGACAATCGACCAAGCACATCTGAACTACTAAGAACAACATCAGCACGTCACTAAACAAGTTCAATGGCTCAATGAGAGATGGATGACATGATTAAAATAGCTTGATCCGTAAGGTGAGACATCTTACCTGTTAAAGATAGTAAGCAATAATTTTTGGGTTTTCTTGATTGTGTGATTACATAATGTAATCTCGTTAGATACTTTTAGATGTAATCATGTCATAAAAGAAAAAAACCTTTTGTGACTCTATGAAATATGTTATTGACGAAGTTATTCCAAGAATCAATTGTCTTGACTGCATAGGCACATTTAATTTCACCATTTTTCATTACACTTGCATCAATCATTCATCGCATCATAAATACTCATCAAGAAATACATTTTTAAATAAAAGTCTAATACGGGAATTGGATAATTAAGTGCAAGGGATTTCGAGGTCAATCAGGAAAACAGAACCTAACATCCTGCATCGCTATAACATGCGACGCTGCAAACAAATCATGGAGAGTGATCATGAAGCTCATATTAAGCGACTTGAGCTAATGGTTAAGGAATCACAAGACCAGATGCTCTATCAACAATGCAAAATGCAAACTCAGAAGGCAAGACTTATGGAACTAATGATAGCCTCTATAAAAGAAAAAGAGCAAGCCAGCACTGCTAAAACAAGGAATGATCCTCCCAATGTTGAAAGTCCCTCTGCCAATAATCCATATCTCGCCCAAAGGGAAATTAGATGAGAACAATGGCCCACTCCTCCACCTGCCACTCAGGCTTCGCCAGTTATCTACCTAAATCCCATTGTGGTAAGACAATTCATTCTCGGTACTCAATGGGTGAATGCAGGAGTCTCATCAGTAGATCCAATAACCCTTGACCATGAGGAACAAAAGAAAATAGAGCATTAAAAGTCCACCATGATTGCAGAAGAAGTGAACAAATTCTAGCTACTAGAAAAATGCCTCCTAGCTATCGAGAGGAGTGACAAGTTCAGAGCTCTTGATGTGTAATCATTGTCTTTAGTGTCCAACCTTGTTATTCCCTCGAAGTTCAAAGTCCTAGAATTTGAGAAATTTAATGGAACCTCCGACCCTTCCATCCATGTCCGAATATACCTACGAAAGATGGCTAGGTATGAGAAAGATGAAAAGCTCCTCATGCATTGCTTCTAGCACAACCTCACTAGGACAGCAGCTCGATGGTATATCAAGCTAGACAATTTGAAAATTCAATCATGGGCTGACTTGGCTAAGGCATTTCTAAATCAATACTAGCACGTGTCTGATTGGGCACCAGATCGACTTTCCCTGATAAATTTTGAGAAGACTTCCACTAAAAATTTTAGACAATATGCCAAAAGGTGGAGAGAAGAAGCAGCCTTAGTCTAGCATCCTCTTATAGAAAAAGAGATGACAGTCACTTTCATTCACACCTTACGTGCTCTTTATTATGAGAAGCTCGTAGGGAATGCCACTAAGAAATTCACAGACTTGGTTTTCTTTGGAGAAATAATCGATGCCGCCATTAAGAGTGGTAGAATGTATGCAAGGAAACTGGCTAGATCGAGTAAAAAGCCCATTGCTGGTAAGAAAAGGGAAGATAAGGCCAATGCCATAAATTACACTGGCTCATCTCAACCAAGACAGTGTCAAGCACCCAACCCTCACTACTCAAGAATGCCACGTTCTTACCCCGTGATAATATCCTTGCAGCTATTCTATGCCATAACTTATAACCCATCACCTGTATTCCCATCAAACCCACCACAAAGCTGCCCTTCACGAGTCCACCAAAATACTAATTGAACAACCAATAATGCACCTTGCAATTGAGGTGCAAATCAACCAAGACAACATTTTGATCCCATCCCTATGACCTAGAAGGAGTTTTACCAAATCTTGCTCCAAAATCATTTAGTGGCCTCAATCTATGTTTTTGAAAAGAAGCCACCATACTCGCAATGGTACAACCCTAACATTCACTATGAATACCATGCTGGGGTAGCCGGGCATGACATTGAGAACTACATATATTTCAAACGAAATGTGCAAAATCTAATCAACTCAGATGCCTTCTAGTTTGGGATAAACTAGGGACCAAATGTTGCTGCCAATCCTTTACCAAACTATATGGAGCCAACTGCAAACATGACTGATATCAAGCCATAGAATTTGTATCCTCCAACCAAGATCTAATTTTGATGACGGGGTCACGATGAAAGCCCCTACACTTTTCTTGTCCTTTTCATGTAATTTTAAGAAATGAAAACCTATCTACCATTTCCCAAAGGTAGGTAGGTATCCTATGTAAAGGGTATTTTTATCAAACATTATTGATGAAATGACTTTTGCTTATATCATTCCATATTGCGTGCCTACATCATTTTTCAATTTCTTTGTCTCAATTACTCTGCTGCCCTAATTCTTATCCGAATCCTCGGCTTGTGTGTGTGCCTTTTGCAATGTCTATTTCTTCACCCTTTCAGGTGTCCTGTGACATGGATGTGTCTGATGGGTCTTTAAAGATCGATTTGAACAGTTAATTTATGCTAGTGAAGTTGATCCTGAAGAAGGTTTCGAAGAAAGCTCTATACCACCAGACCTCTTATAGTTCAATATCGAGCATCATAATTCTATCCTTTATCGCCCAAAGATAACTAGGGCAATTGAGGCAGCCAATAAAAACATTAAAAGAATAGTTGAGAAAATGGTCGAGACTTACAAAGACTGGCATGAGAAGCTATTTTTTGCACTTCATGCCTATCAGACCTCAGTTTGAAATTCCATGAATGCTACCCCATTCTCCCTTGTCTATAGGATGGAAGCTGTATTGCCCATCGAAGTTGAGATCTTCTCTCTCAAAGTCATGATGGAAACTAAACTTGAAGCTGAATAAGTCAAGAACAAATATCACTAACTCAACCTTATCAAGGAAAAAACGCATGAAAGCCATCTGCCATGGTCAAATGTATCAAAGATGCATGAT
The DNA here is from genome assembly GCA_038381835.1 of Adansonia madagascariensis. NCBI lineage: Eukaryota > Viridiplantae > Streptophyta > Magnoliopsida > Malvales > Malvaceae > Adansonia > Adansonia madagascariensis. The sequence continues at coordinate 5,139,620 of JBBYHL010000004.1, forward strand.
CCGAGCCCACGATAAAAAGATGCACCCATGATAATTTCACCCAGGCAAATTGGTATTGAAAAAGATTCTCCCAATTCACAAAGATGCACGGGGCAAGTGGACCCTTAATTGGGAAGGACCATATGTCATGAAGCAAGCCTTCTCTAGAAGCGCCTTAATCTTGTTAGAAATGGATGACAATGCCTTGCCCAACCCAGTCAATTCAGATTCTGTCAAGAAATATTACACGTAAAAGGAAAAAACCTAAAAAAGCATCCTTAAAAAGAAAAAAAAATAAAAACAAACAAAAAATAAAAAAACAAAAACAAACAAAAACAAATAAAAAAAAGAAAATAAAAAGGGGTTTAGATGAAAATCTAAAAAAGGCATCTAGACAACCAGCCCGACTACAGTTAAAAACCACAAGGGCGACTTAAGAAGATTAATGGGGCATAGACTGAGAGCACCTATAGGACAATGCGAAGCAATCCTAGGGATCTTTCAAAGATTAACTCATACTAGTCACATTCATTGTTCGAGAAATATCCTGAAAAGCACCTAAAATACATCCTTATCATGATAGTCAGAGGCATCTTTTGCCCAAAAAATCATCTTTTTGGCTACCCTATCAGTTGTTCGTCAAAAGATATACCGAGTTATGTCTCTTTGTTGTCATGAATAAATATTGCCTTGTTTCTTTTAACCCTTGTACAATTCTTATTGTATTTGTCATTAGTTGATAATTTTGATAATCAACTAAAATATGCATCAGGGCATCTTGATGTTACATTGAAAGAAAAAGAAAAACACAGAGAACACTGCTCACGCCCTGATCATCAAGATAAGGCACTTTTCACATCTAAACACCTACTCGGCATGACCATACACCAAACCATTTCTGGCTTTCACAAGCCATATCTTAAGAAAAACAATTTTAAGCTAACAAAAAAAAAATCGACCCATGTGTTCTATTAGAATCTTATCAAAACTAGGGACATCAACCTAATTAGGTAAATAGTCTCCAAATTGCTGACAATGCCTTTCACTTGTTAGGAAAATGATTGAGCGTCCGAATCAGGAAACACAACAATCCAAATTCTTGAGAATAGATTTTTGGTTAAATCCCCAGTGGAATCGGGACAACCTACAATCCCCATCATACATCATTATTTTTACAATATCATTTCAAGCCAGGTTTATTAAACCTCTAAGGAGTTCCTAGTAAGAACTCTAAGCTTCACAAACCAAATGTAATTCAGGTAAGGTTTTTCTCTTCTCATCACTTCATGTTAAAACCCTTTTGATAAAAAAAACTACTATCAAAATGCCAGTGTCAAGAAATTATTATCCAAAAACTATCGTCAAAAACTTTCATCGAGAACATTCATCAGAAGCTATGTCAAGAATTTGTCAAGAACTAATGTCAAAACCCTTTCATCAGGAAATTTTGTCATGAACTTTGTTCACAAAAACTTGTATTAGATGTTTTATCAAAAACTTTGTCGCCATCCTTTTGCAAAGCCCACAAGTTAGTGGCACCTTTTCCAAAAGCCCACAAGTCAGTGGCACTCTCTTCAAAGCCTAGAAGTCAGTGGCACCCTCTTTAAAGCCCAGAAGTCGTGGCACCCTTTTTAAAGCCTACAAGTCAGTGGCACCCTTTCAAAGCCCATAAGTTAGTGGCACCATTTCCCTTTCGAAAAACCCATAAGGCATGGCACCCTTTCCAAAAGCCCATAAGTTGTGGCACCCTTTTCAAAGCCCACAAGTTAGTGGCACCCTTTTCAAAGCCCACACAAGTAGATGGCACCTAGTCTAAGTCAAAGCCTGCACAAGCTGCTGGCACCCAAGTCAAAGCCCACAAGTCAGTGGCACCCTTTTCAAAGCTTGCACAAGTTAGCGGCACCCGAGTCAAAGCCCACACGAGCTGATGGTACCCAAGTCTAAGTCAAAGCCCATACAAGCTTGCGGCACCTGAGTCAAAGCTAGCACAAGCTGGCGGCATCCAAGTCAAAGCCCACAAGTTAGTGGCACCCTTTCTAAAGCTCACACAAGCTGACGGCACCAAGTCAAAGCCCACAAGAGCTAGTGGCACCTAAGTCTAAGTCAAAGCCTGCACAAGCTGGCGGCACCTAAGTCAAAGCCCCCAAGTTAGTGGCACCCGAGTTAAATCTCGCATAAGTTGGTGGCACCTGAGTCAAAGCTGACACAAGCTAGTGGCACCCAAGTTTAGGTCAAAGGTCACACAAGCTGGCGGTACCCAAGTCAAAGCCTACACATGCTGGTGGCACCCATGTCTAAGTCAAAGTCGCACAAGCTGGCGGCACTTGAATCAAAGCCTATTTGAGTTGGTGGCACCCAACTTTAAGTCAAAGTTTGCATAAGTTAGCGGCACCATTATAAAAAAATCCATGATACTCTGCACCTATCTAAGGGGGTCAAACCTTAGAAAACCTAACACCCTAGTGTTTTGGGGAGCGTCATTCCACCCTGGATAAAATAATGTCTATTCGTCTTTGCACTATTCCTAATTCTCAACAATGGTTAAAGAGGGGTAACTGTAGACACCTTATTTTGTTCGGGCTAATTTTTAGCAATCTAGAGCACAAACGTAAGAGGGGATGATGTTGTCACCTGACGAAAAAGTATTTTGAGGAGGTCAAGAAGGCCTATGGATAATATCAAAAGTAAATGCAAAAATATGGCATCAAAGGACGTAGTTCAAGGTGTCCAGGGATAAAAAATATAAAAAAATTCATAATTTTGCTTGAATGTATCGATACATGGTTCTTATGAATTGATACAATGCTCCAACATGTTAAAAATTTGAAATGTCCTCAATTGTATCGATACAACATGTAATGGTATTGATACATAAGCTTATGTATCGATACAGAAACTCATTCATTGATACTAGGCCATGCCAAGACCAAGACATGCATTCTGTAAAGAAATGTATCGATACATATCAACATGTATCGATACAATGGTTCATAGTATCGATACAATGATCA
>JBBYHL010000004.1:5142709-5167637 GCA_038381835.1 Adansonia madagascariensis
ATAATAATGCATGATAATCCTAAGAGGGTGATGGAAACATGGAGAGCTCACTAAAATGATGAAGGTGCTAAAAAACAGAAGATGAAAGTGATAAGGTGAGAAGTTATACCAACAAAACTTCACTTTTTGGCCAAATAATTGGAGCAGTAGAGATATCTTGAATTTCCCTCTTTTCCATGTTGTTAAGAAGCAAGAAAAAGAGAGAAATAATGAGGTTTTGGTTCAGGTATGGATGAGGGTGATTTTTTGAATATGTAATGGTTGGGAATGAGTGTTTTAGGGCTATTTTTGAGTGATGGGTGAAGAGCTATGGGATTCTGGTTTTTTTGGTGTAGGAATGTGTTTTGGAAGTTGAAAATTAGCTAGAATCTAACCTTTTTTTAGCTGAGATATAAGTAGTCTATTTATAACAGTATTTTGGAGCCAAATTGAAGGTGTTTTTGGCCATTTCTCAAGGGGGACAAAGTGATGTTAGCATGATGGCTATAGAGTGGTTGTAGGGAGCAACTTGCTACCATGTGATGGGCATAGGGCGGATGGTTTAAATGCTGAAATGATTTTCCAGCAAATAGGGTGGCTGATGGTGATATTGGTCAACAACTAGGGAGGAGTAGGGTGATCATGTGACATTGACCCCTTTGATCTAATTTAGACTTCAAAAAAATGTTTTGATTAATTCAAAAGTCCAAATTCATAATTTGATATGTGTTTTAATCTTTCCTAATGCAAAGAAACAAGTTAAAATCGAGTTTTGGATCAATGGTGGATGAGTAAAAAATGCTCGGACTGTGAAAATAGCCTGCATGCAGAATGTATCAATACATTGCAGAATGTATCGATACATTTGGTCCAAAAACCTTGATGGTATCGATACAATGAACATTGTATCGATACAATGATCACTGTATCGATACTATAACTACTGTATGGATACATGTTGATATGTATCGATACATTTCTTTACAGAATGCATGTTTTGGTCTTGGCATGGCCTAGTATTGATACATGAGGTCTTGTATCGATACAGAGGCTTATGTATCGATACATCTACATGTTGTATCAATACAAATGGGGACATTTCAGTTTTTGGATCGTTGGAGCATTGTATCGATACATTCAAGTAAAATTATAAATTTTGTCATATATTTTGTCCCTGGACACCTTGAACTACGTCATTTGATGCCACATTTTTGCATTTACCTTTGATATGATCCCTAGGCCTTCTTGACCTCCTCAAAATACTTTTTTGCCAGGCAACAACCATCACCCCCTCTCACGTCTGTGCTCTAGATTGCTTAAAAAAAGTAGCTCGGACAAAATAAGGTGTCTACATATGGTTAATTGGATTAAATTATTTGGCAAGAGCATATATTTGGATTATAAGGAATAGTTCCTCATAAATCCATGAACATTAACCATGAGTTGTAAGAACTAATATGGCTAGAGGTTTGGGTAGACACTGCACCATGCTTATCCTCAACCCCAACTATATGGTAAATGGACCGTATTACACTGATAAGCTGGTTACTGAAAGGTTTCTATAAGGTCACATTGACTCTTCAACATTTGGGTGGTCATGATGAGTTGCTAGATCCTGCTTGATGAACACTATTAATGACATTATTTATGTTCATTGCCATGTTGGTAACCTAATGGGTCACACACAATAAGGTAGAACTATTAGATTAAATATGGGGTGCAATTATGTATGACTTAATTAAATAAAAGGTAATTTGAATGAAGGACTTAATTGAAAGCTTTAATTATTAAGGAAAAATTAGATCTATGAAATCTAGATTTTGTTATCTAATTAAGGCATTAATAATAAGATTGTCTTGTTAAAATAATGTCTAAATTAAAACATGAAGCGTAAAGGTGGCTAAATGCTAGTTCTAGCTAAAATAGGATTTCACCTAGACTTGAGATTTAATCAAAAATCAAATGTTCTTATCTCAATAATTTGTTTATAACCCCTTGAATATATTTATAATATTGTTATTTGATAATTAATATTAAATAACATTAAAATTAAGTTAAAAATTGTTTTAACTAAATTAAGGATTTTATAGTAATAAAATCCATAGGGACGTGTATATACTAACTAATTTGTGTTTCCAAATTACTTATTTAATATTTTATAATTATTTGATAATTATATTTATTAAATAAATATTATTTATTTATTTAGAATAAATAAAATTGAATTAATTGGATTAAATTCAAGGAAACACAAGTCTGGCCCAAAATACCTTAAATTGTGCCATATATGGACCAAGCTTGTTGGCCGTTTTCTTTGGGCTAGGTGGTTATTTTAGCCAAGATGAGGAGGAATAGCTAACCATTTAATTAACCTAAAACAAGGAGAATAAGTTCAACTTGTTTAGGGAGTTCTAACTAGTCAAAATTATCCCATTCTAAATCTGATTAGGAGTAAGATTAAGCTACTATATATAGATATAAGGGCCTAAAGCCTTAAGAGAGAATTTTAAGCTAGTTTTTGAGTTAGAAGGCTATTGAAAGTCTTGAGAGAATATTTTATAAGATAAAATTTAGTTTTTATTGAAAGTATTTCAACCTAAACACAAACTCTAATTTGTGGCATCTTTCTAAGAGATTTTGTGCTTGGCTCAAACTTCCTCCATTCTCTCTTCTTGGTTCTAGTTTTATTCAAGATTTAAAGTTACCTTTTGGTTGAGAGTTGACAACTCTTCTAGCTAGCACTAGAGAACCATCAGGCCTTTAGAAGATTTCAACAATCACCTATGTGGATAACAGTTAAAGGCAAGACATGTGTTTTGCTTATAATCTTTAAGAGTCTTTGAAGAAACTAGTTTTTTGGTGCTTTAGTGTTTAGCTTTCTACATCTAAACTTAAGCAACTTCTGATCATATGGATGATTAAATCTTGATTTAAAATTTTAAAATACACTACATGTAAATGCCTCCCTAAAGATACGTAGGAAAGTTTAGCTATTTCTATGTTTATTTATTTCCATTGCGTTTGTCTTTATATTTTGATGTTTTTGAAATCTAATACATGCATGAAGCCAGATTTTACCGAAAATGCGTTCCTTTCATCGCCTCCATCTTATCTATGCTTCTAAGTTGGTACCTTGGGCATTTCTCAAGTAAGATGATCACTTATACAACAACCACATGAGAATCTTGCCATATACAGTAAATGGCATTCTCGTATAGTGCTATGTTCAGTGAATTTGATCTTACAACAAGCATCCATATATTAACTTAAGTTTATCCAAACTTCAACTTATGAGATTGATTGCGTGCTTTAAAAGTAAAAGTAATCATACATTAGTCTTAGCAACTTTACCAATATCCTATTTTCGCAAAAGCATTGACTAGGAACAATTTATGAATAATGATTTAATCAGTGATCATCTCATAACCCAACTCCCTCGCAAAACATATTTATTCCATGGATTTTATTAAAAAATTAATGTAGACACCTAATTTTATCAAAACTCTTTAAACTATATTTTTTAAATAGTAAAACACCAAGATTAAAACTTGAAAGGAACAAGAGTTTCATATTTAAATTGCCCTATTTTCCTTTCCATTTTGAAACATTTTATATTTTATATTTTTTTCTATTTCTTTTTTTTTCCTTTTTCCTTTTTCCTTTTCTTTTTCCTTTTCCTTTTTCTTTTTTGTTTTAATTTCAAACAAAAACTTCTACTTTTGAGAAAAACGAGTGAGACAGATGTTAAAACTCAGGCTTAACAAAAATTTTAATGTAAGAGAGAATAGGGACTTTTTAATGTACCCACAAGTATAAAATAGCATTTTCAATGGCCTTAATTTACTAAAAAAAATTAATGGAAAAAGAGAACCAACCATAGTTAAAAGTTGCTTAAAGGAATATAACTTAACTAAGAGGAATGTTGGTTTTTTACTAACCTGGACAATTATATTTTCCTCATTGAGGTGTAGTTTAGGTTGCATATTAAGGGATACAAGCAGCATCTATTGTCTTATTCATTATTAGAATTTAAGTGATAAGATGTGCCTATTTAATATAAAACTAAAAAGATTGATAGCATAGGTAAGCATTCAATCAGTTCGGTCGGTTTCACTTCAAAATAATAAAAATTGAACTAACTGTAATTGTCTGGGTAACCGACCGACCAAAAGCATAAAAACTAATATAACTGAACCAACTTTAATCAGTTCAATTTGGTCAATTTTGGCAGTTTTGCCCATTTTGATTTAGCTCACATTCACATATCACATTGCAGAGAAGTATTGATAGCAGCAAAAATTATCTAACTTCAACAAGAACAAAATTATGAACAAAATAAACCAAATTAATTTAAAATTCTGAAGGTTTATTGTCATCACCCATGCAAAATAATCATTCCACCAAATTGTCTTAAAAAATTAAAAATAAATCAATAACCTCAATGAAGAAAAAATCCAAAAAAAAATAAACAAAATGAAAAAAAGAGTTAGACAATTGAAGAACTTACAATGAGTAGAATTTTATCCGATGAGGTCAAAAAACGAATCGATGAATCACAGGAAGGAGATTGACAAACTCTAAAACTATTATTGTAGGAGAAGTCTGAACTTATCATTGTAGCCAGAAACCAAAAAAGGATTATGGGTTTTTGATTTTTAGATGAGATAAGATAATCGGTTGAGATAAGATTAGGTTGAAAGCCTTATGTTAAATCACAAAAATATTAGGCTCAGCCATTAGAGTTTTTAGATTTTCATCAAATGAGAATTGAGAGGAGATGAGAATTTGAGATGAATTAGGACATTAGGTGGAGATAGGGATGGGTTGGTTGAGATGAGATTTGGGATTAGGTTTAGGGCATCTAGGTAATTAGGCTTTGATTGGATTGGGTTGGATGGGCTTGGGCATTTAGGTTATGGGTTATTAGGTTTAAATATTATTTAAAAATATTTTTTAATTTGATGTCGATTTACTGTTTCAGTTTAGTTTTAAAATTTAAAATTGCAAGCTGACCAATTAAATTTACTAAAATCGAATAACTAAAATTAACTAAACTAACCTGAACAAATTGAATTGAGTCAGAGCCGCTTGACCAGATTTGTTATCTACGAATCTGTTCACCTTTAATTGATAGAGAAAAGCTAAAAGTGAAAGGAAAAAAGAATTGGAGAGTGTTAATGATGAGAAAAAAAAAAGAAAATTTATTATGTTTCATCATTATTCATGAACAAATTCCAACTTAAACAGATAAGAGGAGAAAAGGAAAGAAAATTAAATTCCAATTTGAAAAATAAGAAAAGATAAAATGGAAGATTTTCATAAAAGGAAAAAACGGAAGAAATGTGGACACTGTTGCATGATCATAAAATTGTACTTTCATGTTTGCATTTACTTAATTTTCATCATAACTTATCAAATATATAATTATTTTCTTTCTTTTCATTTTTCAACCGATCAAATAACAGAAATTATAGACATTTTCATCTATGAAAATCTTTTCATTTTTATATTAATTGCACTAAATAAATCCTTAATCATTAATAAAATGGAAAAAAAATCATGCTTATTATCAAAAAAAAAAAAAAAATTGTCAACGTAAACACTTCTTCTGTTGAGTACGCTCCAAAGATTTGGTCCATTCACCAAATATTTACCAGAGAAACGGCAAATTTAACATCGTCACAGTGCATCAAACCCATAAAATACAAGAAACCAATTTGTGTATTCAACAAGAAGCATAACAGTCTTACTATAAGCCTCTACCCCGCAGCTTGAAAATCCCCAAAATCATCATCCCCTATGTCTTCTGCGCTCTCACTTTCACCATAACGTTGTTCACCTGTACGATCTTTCGCCGACTTTGACGCCTTCTCTTCAGAAGTTCCCTCCACTCGGAGATTTGGTGGCAAGCTTGTTGGAGATTTCTCAGTCCCATCTACAGGTGAAAATTGTGCCAGTTGAGTTGGTGGTGGCGACTTAAGAGTGCTAGCTACAGGTGACAGTGGTGTTGGTGGAGGCGGTAATGGTGACTTCTGAGTGCTAGCCACAGGTGAAAGTGGCGCAGGTGGAGGAGGTGGTGGTTTGATGCTAAGAATGGGCTCTTTCTGTTTGCCTTTGTCCTCCAAAGACAGCCTGTCAATGCCCAACTCTGAAACGTTTGACTTCACACTAGAACCACCTCTCTGAGACAGAGCATTAAAAAGGGAGAAAATTTTTTAGAAGTAGTTGAATATAAAATGTTATTATAGTGTCAACAAGATGTAGAAAGGTATACATTCTTTATTTGAAGTACAAGGGTCTCCCCCTCCTTTAAACTGTAATCAACTGAAGAAGTTTTCTGGAATTGCTCCTCCATCTCTTCCGCAGTTTTCTTTTTGTTCAAATATCTTCAATACGATTTTAAGAGTGCGTTGTTTAGTAAAACATTCATAACTAGAAAACTATGAAAAAACGGAGCAGTAAGAACTAATAAGAAATCAAAGAAAAAAAAACAAACGAAATAATTGAAACTGCATGAAGATATATGAGAACCTACTTCATATGGTCATGCAGGGCTGCCTGGAAATCATAAGCCTCTGTTCTTTCTCGAAATCCAATGCCAATGAAAGCATGCCGAAGGCGACCACCTGCATGACTTCTGAACTAATAAAAAACAAGAGCTTAAAAACTAAAAACTAAATACCAATTGCAAACAGTGAAGCAAAGCACATCAACCATCATCATCGGAAACAGTTAAATGTTTCAAAAAAGGTACGGCAATATTTTGACATGTAACTCAAAGCAGATGCAGAAAATGGTTTAATGCACAGAGGACCACACATTGATTTATAATATTAGGATGGAACAGATATTAAGAAGGGTTTTTGGGTAATTAAGGATTTTGAGACAGTTATACTCCACAAAAGTTCAACATAATCAGACTATAAAGACCTCAAGAACCAATTGAAGTGACCATAGCTCAAAAACTAGAATCACGTATAAGATATTTCTTCTTTCTTTAGGATGCCGCATTACAAAAGATGGATCCTTCCTTTCTCTGACTTTGGCTATTAAGATCACATATACAGAGACATAAAATCAGGCAGTGTTCGATTTTTCTGGATGCTTGATGTGGTAGGTAACTTGATACCATAAGGGAGGCTCCAAATAGGAATGAAAAGTTAAAAGCATAATAAGTAGAGCACTTTTCCTCGACTTACTCATAAAGTTTCATAGTAATGCAATCTGAAATTAGTAGGCACTGGAGCATATCATGATGCATTAGCCACCGACACATATCCGCAAATTAAAAGATCTTTTCGGAGTTCAATTCTTAATCACAAGGACAAGATAATTTAGAAATGTTGGTACACCAATTTGGACAGACTCTCATATCAGTAGAGTTCAGGTTACTTTTGTATAGAAAAGAAAATGAAAGAAGATAAAGTGATAAGAGAATCCAAAAGTGTGTAAAAGTTTATAAGAGAAGGAAACCAGCTCTTATTTGGAATAAGAATGAAGAAAGATTAAATTAGGAACTTGATGAGGCTGCTAATTATTTCTTCCTATTACAATTTTGTAGTATTGTGTGGGTAGTGTCTACGTGCGTTTTTAATTAACTATTTTGGATTACCGCACCCTTAAGAATACTTAAGGATGAAGAATTCTCTACTGTATTGCTTCATCAGTAGGTAGTTAATGATGGAGCCTAACTAGCACCTCTTATTTGTAAGCATCTAAGAATTAGCCTCCACTTGACTACTATATAAGAGTTGTGTTTTTTCTTTTATAGGTAGTTTTTGGAGAACAGAAGCCATATTATTCTGAGTAGTGAGATGCTGTACAAATTCTGTTGTAACTCTGCAAAAGTTCCTAACTGCTTTCTAAGACAAGTATTGTAGTGTGACTCCACAAAAGTTCCTAATTGCTCTCTAAAACAAGCTTTTTAGTGTGACCCCACAAAAGTTTCTAATTGATTTCAAAGTGTTTCTTCTATTATTTTTCTCTTTAATTTAACTTACAACTTTGCAGCATCAGAAAGGTAGAACACAATCAAGGCATATATGCACGTCTGGTAGTTTGTTGCAAACATGATGTAAGTAAATGGTAGTTCTTATGACATGAGTTCACAATTCATCCACAAACTTCCTTTGATATACTTCTTATTTTCTATGATGAGGAAATGAGAAAGAAAAGATCAGTAAAAATAAAGGCAAGGCAAGAGAAGTGGCAAGAATTTCATATAGAAGTGCCATAAACAATTGCAAGAGAAACTTTAAAAAGGAAGTACGGGAAAAAATTAAATTTATTTCATAGTCAAAAGTAAATTTGAAAGAGGAGAAAGCAAAAATTACTCACCAATGTTCTCCTCAATTCGAAGAACAAAATATCTGCAGAACAGACAACCTCGAGATAATTGGTTGCATCAAAATTTAAAAGCAATACAGCACTACAAATGCATCAAAATCTAATGCAATACTTATTTGTACATACCTACTGCTATCAATTACAGGTTCCACTGGATGCGGCTCTCCATTTCTCAAAAATGCTCGGGCATACAATTCACCTATGAAGAAGTAATGAGTTCTAGCAGTAACCAATCTTCTAACAATAAAGATAAGCATTACAGTTACACTACAGAGCACAAAAACTAAATTTACCTGTAGACTTGTCTTCAAGCCTGATAATGCACTCTTCTCCCTTGCTAACGACTTTCAAAGTTCCCTCCCATGCCCATTTGTTGACATTCCATTCATCAGCCCTGAAATAAATTTCAGAGGAACAAATAAGCATGTCCATTCCAGTAGGAAAAAGAAAAAGCTGTCTTAATCATTGTTAATTGATCTAACAAGAAGATCATGCCACAGTAAACTCAGCAAATAACCCCCTCTTGCAGGTTAACAAGAATTATATTCATCAGAAGGGACAGTCAGAGGACTTTTCCCTTATCCTACAGCTTGTTAGCTAATAAAAACAATTTTTTTTTTTTCCATGGAGAATTAATTTCAAAATTTTGCCCAAAACATTAGATATAAAATCTGTTTATTACATAACAAATTTTTCCTTTCAGCAACTAGGCTGATTGCAAGCAAGTTAACTCCAAGACAGAAACAAACAAAATGAAAAGAACAAAGGTTCACCTAACATGATGGCAAATAAAACAGTTTCTAATCTAGAGATCTCGATCGTGTTTGCAATTTTCACCTTTCTAATATGTTATTGACATTGCAAGTTAAACAAATGGAAGAGAGTTGCAGCCACGCTAACATAAAAAAGAATGATAGATAAGGTTTTTAACTTCATCATTGTGAAAAGCAAATGGTAAGCACAACTTAATACAAAACATATCATTCACATTTATTTTTCTTGCATAATGGGCATCATATCTAGACAAGTTGGACAACTACCTACCTGTAGGAGGCTGCACTTTTCCTCGGAGGTATCTGCAGAAGTAATGTGCTGGATTAGCTAAACAGCATAGCGGGCACAAAAGGGAATGAGCAAAATATCACAAGGTTGGATTTCAATAAAGTAGACACCTAGGTTATTAGAATTTGCGGCATAATTCTGATCTGAAATTTTGAGAACAGAGAAAAATAAAGAAAAAAAAATTGAGAAGTAATCCCCAAGCTTCAATCCAGGTTTCCTTGGAAGCAAGAACTAAGGCTTTTGCATCACACAGAGAAAAAAAAAAAAGAAGCTGGGAATTCACCAATAATAACTCTCCCCCTCTCAATAGGGATTAGGAATCACACATGCATACATAAAAACATACATAATGCATTTCTAGTCCCCTAAGAACTAGCACTCCTAGTCCAATAAGGACTTTGACATGTTCTTGGTGTCCAAAGAGAAAAGTATCAAACTTAAAACAACACCTACACTATAAATAAAACTTAATGCCAGTAGGATACAAAAACCCAAATTGAGACTTGATGCTAAAAAGCTGTAAGATCAAGAAATTGTAAAAACACACCTGACACTTGAAACTCAAGAAAACAGAGAATAAAATAAGAACCTCAAACTTCAAAACTGAAAAGAACGATAAATCCTACTCAACCTCCCAGCTAAGCTTCTCGTCACCAGAAATGTAACAAGTCAAGGCTTGGCCACTAGAAGCCTTGATACGCCTTCTAAACACCTATGGAGGCTGCTGCCACTGTGCCCTCTTATTTACTCCATCAGCATCTTTTTTCATATGGTCAATGAATGCAAAATATTGAAAAATTGCATGATTCAAATGACATATGAAGAAAAAAATGTGGTTGTTTTTGACCAACAAAACATGCATGATCACAGCTTTGGCACAATATGCAAATATAGATTCAATTGTGGCGATATATTGAATCAACAAAGAAAAGCATTCTTTAGACTGATGTCAGAGCATCAATTATCCAGAAAAATGCAAAATTATCAGTGTTGGCACAAAATGCAAATATAGATTGAGAATGTGGTAAAATATCAAATCACCAAAAAAAAAAAAAGCACTCTTATCAGATTAGCTCACACTGACGCTGGAGAAAGTTCAAAGATTCAGCTTTCCGTTTTGAATATAGAATCTTGAAAAGGCTATTCACTACAAATATTGGAGAGGCAATAATTTTAGAATTGTGTCCAGATTAAGAGTAATCAGTGCAGATATGAGGGTCAAAAAGTACAAGCCATATATGGTAGGAGAGCTAGTTAACTCAAGGCTTTGATGATTCAAATTGTGCAGGAATTCGAGCTTCCAAGAGGGAACTTTGGCTGTTTGACCTGAAGGTATTCCTGATGGCATATATCAGTTTCCTATGCATTGTTTGCATTCTCTATTCCTAGAATAAGTTGTACTTTACTATTTGATCAGACTTGCATTGATAGTTGCTACTATACTTTGATTTAAACAATTAACTTTGCCTGGAGTATGGTTCCCAGAGAACAATGGGTTGAATAAAATTTTTTGTAAGATAAAATGTCTCTAGTTGATTCCTCTAGTTTTGAGTGGTGAAGTGCAGTCCTATATCTGAAGGGTGATAAAGTGAAATTAGATCCTTAAAGTGGAGGGCATATTATTCACAAATGGCATTAAGTTCAGTTTTTTTTTTTTTTCATTCTAACAGGGTAAATTCTGGGAAGAGAGATTCACAGCACGCCCAGCTTTTTCAACTAGGATATACAAACACCTTATCAGGCCAAAGACCCAAATGCTTGTATCAGGGCTCAGGCTATAATCAGTTTGGTATAGGATTTCATCTCAGTATCATAAACTCATGCAAGGTAAATTTATCGGCTTCAGACAGTTTTGTTTAAATAAATAAAATAAATCAATAATCAAGAAAGAAGAATAACCGTGAACCAAATTGATTAAGAAAATTACTAGGCTGCAGGATAATTTAGTTGGATCCCTACCATACTATATTTCATGGAAAATGTTATAAATCCATTTTATTAGAGAGCAGTGCTTTCTGCGTTTGGCAAAACAACTTGATAAATAACTATTACTATTACTATTACTATGACTATGACTACGATTATTTCCCTGGTTTCTGATATTTATGATATGAGGCTAAAGTCTATCGTGGAGGCACAACACAAGTATAATGCATTTAACACGACGTTATGGATTTGAAGATGCAACAATAGCAAACAATGTTCCAATCCGCTTATTATTTTCTATATCAAAAATGATTCCAAACCTGAAAAATCCTAAAATAAAGACTATCCTCCTCAATTTACATTAAAATTGAGCATAGATAATTCAAACGTATAATATCCACATCTTACTGTTTTAACGAAATTGAAAGGATCAGGATAAATACGTCGATTTCTATTAATTTTTTTAAAATTGTTGCTCCTTGCAAATATCAACTTATTCTAAAAGGGTACTACTAGCAATCTACTAATTCATAACCAGCTCAATGATTTCATATACGTACCCTAATTTATTGAATCTCAATCTTGACCGAGCACCAAACTAAATACAAGTCAGCTAAAATCGGGTGAATTTAGTGTGAAAACCCAACAAGAAAAACAGCCGAAATTCTGAGTTGACATGCAACAGATTGAGATTCGTATTCTACATAACAAGAGGAAAAGGGGACTGACCAAATAAACATAACATTCGGAGACTTGAAAGAGGACAATTTCTAACGGTTCCTCAGTCTCCTCGCTCTCACCAGCTTTGCCTTCCTCGTTGGCTGTATTGGGATCTTTTTCTTTCTCCATCGTCGACGCTCCGGCTACCAGGCAAGGCAAAACCAACAAACAGAGCTTCGGACTTGATGGGTATTTTCCAAATTCTGTCTCCCCCTATTTTGCTTTCTCTTGCAAGAATGCACAGACAAGTCTTTCTTTCATTTTTCTGCCTTTATTTTCGTTTTAAATATTTTAGCGTCTAAGTCAAAATTTTTCATTTTTTTGGTAAATATTCGGGCTTTTTTACGAATATAATATTCAGTTTTTATTTCTCATAATAAGTTGTTTTAAAATTGGTTTTCAAAATGTTGTTTACGTTGGGAATTCGCTAGTGGAGATTGTTGGGAACTTAAATATTATATATATTAGCATTAAGAACTCACCATCTCAATGTAATAGGGGACGAGTTCCTAGTGTTGCCCCAACTCCATTATTTGGAGGGCAATGGTAAGGCATAGCCAATTTTATTTGTCAAGGTCCGTGACTCTGCAAAAAAATAAAAGGGTCACAGACTTTAAGTCCGTGGCCTTCAAAGTTATTGAGTGGAAGGGGAAAGGGGAAGGAAGAACTTCGAGCTTTATTCTTTCTATATAGATGGAAAATTTTTTTTTTTTGTAGTTTAAACATTCATTTTTAGAAGAATTTTTGTATAACTTTTTAAGGCATGTTTTATTTTTAATTATAAAAGTATTATTGTAATCTTAAAATATAATTAACTTTGTAATTTATTATTATGATTAAATTTAATTTTATTGTAACTAAGTTTTATCTTTGTAGAAGTTAAAATTTATTGTTGCTAACTAAGGTATGATTTAAGCTTTTTAAATAAATAATTTAATATTTAATTTTAAAATTTATTATCATGATTAAATTTAGTTTTACTATAATTAGTTTTCTTTTTAGTAGTTAAAATTTATTTGAAAGATGAAGGTATGATTTTCATCCTTTTTAAAGAAAAAAATTATCAAATAACTGAAAACTGCATTATGCCATGAGAATTTTACTATGATGAAATTTATTTATGTTGTAATAAGGTTTTTTGTTGTAGAAGTTGATTTAGTTTAGTATAATAAGTTATTTTAATGTTAAAAGAATTTCAATTCTTGTAGGCATGATTATGATTCATATAATGGCTTTGTCATCATCGTTGAGATTGTAAGAAATTCATATATCGTCAAAGGTATTATCTAAGGTACTAAAATTTTATTAATCAAATATTTAAATTTTACGAATCTAGATTTTTATAACTAATAAATTAATTACTTATCTGAAAGATAAAGATATGATTTTTATAACTCATGGCAATGAAACTGAAAATATTGAATGACAAGTATTGCCACCACGTAATAGGAGAGCTCCATATTATTGTTCAACACTATGCGAAAAGGGCCCCTGTCAATAGAGTTTTATGTGTAGTGATTTATTTAATATGCATTTTTATCATTACTGTCATTTGTACAATATGTATTTTTATCATTAAAAAAATTTTGGTATAATTTCCATTTTTAATCATTTGACATCATTTATATAACATGTTATATAGAAAAGATGTTTTTATTAAAATTGATCTTGTTTTAAAAAAATATGTATAATATATTTCTTAAAACCTGAAAGATGTGACAGATGCATAGGGTATCAGATTTCTTCTGACACGATAGAAAATATTTGACTAATGTGTAGTACATTTCTTGGAACTCGAAAAATGTGATAGATGCATGGGGTATCAGATTCCTTTTGACATGACATAAAATATTTGACTATTGCCTAGTAAATTTCTTAGAACTAGAAATACATGATAGTGCATGGGGTATTAAATTACTTCTGACATGATAAAAAAAAGTCAACTAGTGACTAATAAAATTCTTAGAACCTAAAAGATGTGACAGATGCATAGGATATCAGATTCTTTTCGATATAATAAAAAAAGTTGACTAATGTCTAATAAATTTCTTGGAACCCAAAAGATGTAACATATGCATGCTGTATCAAATTCCTTCTGACATGATAGAAAAAGTTGACAATGCCTAAAAAATTTCTTGAAACTTGAAAGATGTGACAAATGTATGGGGTATTAGATTCCTTCTAACACGATAAAAAAAGTTGACTAATGTCTAATAAATTTCTTGAAACCCGAAAAATGTGATAGATGTACAAAGTATCAGATTCCTTCTAACATGATAGAAAAAAATTGACTAATGCTTAATAAATTTCTTAGAACCTGAAAGATGTCACAAATGTACTAGGTATCAAATTCGTTCTGACATGGTAGAAAAAAGTTGATTAATGACACGATTGTGTAAAAAAAGGTGAAAATAATGCATAGATTTTTTTTACCCAATTATAAATACCCTAGTTCATTATTCTTATTTTCATTCACTTTCAGTATCATTTTTTCCAATTTGTTCGAAATTTGTTTGTAGAGTTTATTGATAGTGCTTCTTTATTCTAGCCTTTATTTTTTTTTTTTACTAAATGTGAATAATGTTAGTGTCTTTTTTTAGACTTGTTTGCATCTTCTAAGCAATTGTAAGTATTTATTTGTCGCACTTAAATAAGATGAGCAATAGATTTTTCGCACTTGTCTACTTTAATGGATAAATTTTCAACAGTGAAGAAGGTGATACCTTCCAAAGTGACCGTCTAAAAAGCATTAGTTTTGAGGAAGACATTAGAATAGAGGAATTAAAAGCCAAAATTAACACAAAACCAAAGCTAAGAACGGAATGAAGATTATTGGTCGAAATGTAAATGGATAATGTTTATAGACTGGAGACTATATGTAATGTCTATCAACATGAGTTTCAACCCATTAGGCATGAAGATTATTGGTCGGAATATAATGGTCCACAACTATGTCCTAATCCAGAAATGTGGAGAGATCCAAAAAGTCGACCAAAATCAACTCGTATTCATAATGAAATGGTCTGTAGGGAGAGACACCAACCAAAGCATTGTGGATGATGCAAGAATGAAGGCCAATGCGGTAACAAATGTCCTTGCAAATCTGCACCTCGGGAGAGAGTTCGTATCAACAATAATGCTATTAAATGATTTTTTAAAGTAAAATTTATTAATTATACGTAAATCAAAGTTCTTTCAATTTTTATATTCAATTTACAAATATTGGTATATTCAAATATCCATACTAATATACTCACACAACATACCCTAAAATCGTAATAAACTAAACTACCAGCATAAGTCATTACCATTATATCAAAAGTTAAAATTCTATAATATTTATTCAAATATAAACTTAAAATTACATTGCATTTAACTATAATTAACAAAAATCAACAAAATAACATAATAAAGCAAAACGAAAAAAAGTATATATGTTAGAAACTCGCCAAGGTAGGTGGTGAGTTCCTAACTAGCCACAAAAAAAGAAGGGAACTTACCCCCTCAAAGGGCGAGTTCACACTTGTTAGACTTCTTGTCACTACAAGGGTGAGTTCTGAGTGGTAAATTTCATTTTAGCACATTTTGGGTATTAATCTGAAACTGACCTAAAACGAGAAATAAAAAAATTAAGATTATTTAAATAAAATTACCAAATATTCAAGGTCTTTCCATATGCAATTTTACCTTTTATTTTATAATAACTGTTAATACCCTATTTTATTCTCAACCATATTAAATATCTAATGTGGTATCTTTAAATATATATAAATATGAAATATGATATTTGATGCTTAACATTATTACATAACATGGATGATGTGGCTGTGATCTAGTCTCGTGATGACATTAGTATATTTTGCTAAATCATCTTATCACATGATTTTATTGTGGAGATGAAATTGGGCATTCACCTAATGAGAATCTAAATGAAAAGCATGTTCGGTGTTGAATTGCTCCTTTTCGTGGTGGTGTTTGAATCTATAAGATAAGAGGCCAAAGTGAGGCGAGAGCTAAAGATTTTCTTAAGGGCACACACTTTAATAGTAATGTCAAAATCCTTCTAGCAAATGTAATGAAAGTATAAAGTGTGAAAGTGAAAACTAGAAGTGAGGAAACAAATATGATTGTGTTTGTACTAGTTTGGTTGGAATAGAATAAGCTTGTCACGTCTAATAATGAGGATAGTATTTATAGCAATATGCCACATGGCACAATCGGATTATTTCTAGTAGTGTAATTATGAATGGGCCTTATAATTAAGCCATGAGTTTACCTAAAGTGGTCTAATTACCCATCGAGTTTAGCCTAATAACCATTGTGGTTGGACATAGTGAATTAACTTGATTTTGAGCCATATTAAGCCTAACTATAAAGTTATCCCTAATATCCAGACCATAATTAAGATTGAAAGTAAGTGTTAGTTTTGTTATGGGCCCAACACATTTTTTTTTGCAATTCGAAATCACATCTAAACTCTGAGTTTGGATGTGTTCGATATCATCATGCTTTAAGTGTTGATCTCAGTCAACTACATCCACTATTTGGTTGAGATTTGAGTGTTTGACTTATACTTGTTTTTAGAGAGTGAGCATTTTATTTGGTTTTTCAACCATAAAAATGGTTGTTGTCTCCAGTGTTTTTACTTTTTACTCTTGTACATTTGGGACATAAGTATTGCGGCTTCCCTCTTTTATGCGTTGTATTACTGCCTTGTTTTTGCATGTTCGGAATCGGATGTCACAATCTTTTTATTGGTATATGTTTCTATGCCAATCATATTCGACATGGGATATACCGTTAATGTATGGCAAACCCATCACTTTATTCAAGTAATACAGAGTTTTTTGTCATTTTAGTGGCATGATTTATAATCATGAAACTATTAATTAGATAAAGCCCATGAAACATAAAAGGCCTTGGAAATGAATTATAAAGAGTTATAATTGTGGGATCCTTATGCATCAAAGCCATGTTTCTAAAACTATTAGTGATAATTGTATTACCAAGATAGCTATTGGCAATGCTCAAAGACTGGCATGTGTTATGCCGTCTTACTTATGAAGTAAACAACCAATCTTACGAGCTGAAGTATAAGAGATACTTTAGATAACATATGGGTACTTATGGAAACAATTTCACTGAACATGGTCTATGTGAGAACTTCATTTGAAATTGTTCACTCAAGTGTCTATAGAATCATTGTCTCATGTTACTTACGCAACTAGTCTTCGACTTGTGATACCAAGTTATCTCTTATGAAGAGTGTCATACATTGATTTTTATCTGAACTGGTCCACAAGAAAGGATGCCTATGGCTAGGGGATTTTAGGTGTGGCATGAAACATATAAAGGTGGATGAATGATCTAGAAAGGATTTGCCACTCCTAGTGACGTTGGAGACATATCTAATATGTTCTTGGCTATGGTTAATTAGATAATAGTCTTTAGCCAAAGCACCATGAAATTAGGAGAAATTGTTTCTCTAAATTCATATCATTAATAATTAGCTGCAGGAACTAATTGAAGGGAACTCTTTCTTGAAAAAGTATGGCCTCATGCATGTATTGGATTTAAAAAAAATCAAAACATGAACATAAGCATAACAGAAATAGTAAACATAAAAATAGTCAAACTTTCTTGCAAATTTTTAGGGGGACTTAAACGTATTAATCTCTAAAACTTTGAATCAAGGTTTAATCATCCATATGATCAGAAGTTACCTTGACTTTTTTCAAAATCTAAGCAAAAGAACTCCAAGAAGCTAATTTCTTGAAAGAATCATGAAGACCATAAGCAGCACATGTGTCTTGTCCTCAATGGTTATCCACATAGGTAGCTGTTGAAACTCTCAGTGCTAGCTAGAAGGGTTATTAACCTTTAGACAAAAGGTAACTATAAATCTTGAATCAATTAAGAAACAAGAGAAGAGAATGAAGTAAGATTGCACCAAGCACAATGGCTTTCAAAAAAGTGGCGTAATCTCTAGGGTTTTGTGTAGGTGGAATATTTTTTGAGAAAACTAAATGTTATTTAATAAAATATATTCTCTCAAGATATTCAATAGCCTTTTATCTCTAAATTAGGTTAAAACTCTCTTAAATGCCTTTAGGCCATCATATCTATATATACTAGCTCAATCCTAGTCTCAGTTGGATTTAGAATTGAGTAGTTTTGACCTAGTCAAAACTCCCAAAATAGGTTGAACTTATTCTCCTATTTTTGAGTTAATTAAATGGTCAGCCAACCTTTCCATGCATTGGCCAAAGTCTACCAAAATTGGGCCAAAGAAATTAGCCTAACAAGCTTGGACCATATTCCCTATAAATTGTGTAATAATTAGGGTTTTTGGGCTGGACTTGTGTTTTCATGAATTTGATTTATTTATCTAAAAAAAGCAATATTTATTTAAAATATATAATTATCAAATAATTATAAAATATTAAATAAATAATTTGGAAACATAAATTAGCTAGTATATACACATCTTTATGGATTTTATCAATACAAAATCCTTAATTTAGTTAAAACTATTTTTAACCTAATCTTAATATTATTATAACATTAATTATCAAATAATTAATATTATAATAATATTAGTAGGCAAATAAATAAATCATGAGATAGAAAATTTATTCTCAATCAAATCCCCGAGTCTAGATGAAATCTTATTTCAACTTGAACTAGTATTTATCTACCTTTGTAATTTATGTCTTAATTTAGACATTATTTCGATAAAACAATCTTATTATTAATGTCTTAATTAGACAACAAAATATAGATTTCACAAAAATTTAATTTTGCCTTAAATAATTAAACTTATGCAATTAAGTCTTTCATTCAAATTACCTCTTATGTGTAATTAAATCATACTTAATCAAATCCCGAATTTAATCCAATAGAACAACCTTATTGTGTTTGACCCATTAGCTTTGAACATGTTGGCAATTAACATAAACAATATTATTAATCATGTTCATAGATAAAAAATGGGATCTAGCAACCCATCATGACTACCTAAATGTTAAAGAGTTAATGTAACCTTATAGAAACCTTTTAGTAACCAGCTTTTTAGTGTAGTACTGTCCTTTCACCATATACCCAGATTGAGGGTGAGTATGGTGCAGTGTCCACCTAAACCTTTATCCATATTAGTTCTTGCAACTTATGGTTAATGTTCATGGATCTATGAGGAACTATTCCTCATAATTCATTTATTCTCTAGCTAGAGACTTCAATCTAATCAACCATAGTTAAGAACACCCGAGATGTGTCTCCAATGTCACCTGAAGTGATGAATCCTTTTTGGATCACTTTTTCATATAGCATATGGGTCATGTTATATCCAAATCCACCCTAGCATAAACATGAATCTATTGTGGACCAATTTGTGATGGAATCAAAGCATAACACTTCTCATATGAGATGTCTTGGTATTGTAAGTCTAAAGACTATTATATATCAATGGCGTTTAAAAGCATATAAGCATAAACACTTGAATGACTTATACCAAATGGAGTTCTCATTCTAGCCATGTTTAGTGAACTTGTTTCCACAAAACAAGTACTTATATGCTATCGATAAGTATTTCATATACTTCAACCTCTATGAGATCAAAGAGTTCATCCAATGCATGGAGGCTTAGCATATACTGGTCTTTGTCCATTGTCAATGCCTCGTCTTTACAATACAATGGTTAGGAACATTTTTAGAAACATGACTTTAATGCATAAGGATTTTGTCATTGTATTGGTTTACTAACTTTGCAAGGCCATCGTGTTTCAAGGGCTTTATTTAATTAATTATTTGCATGAGTGTCAATCATGCCTCTGACATGAAGGAAAACCTATGTTACCCAAGCTTAGTAACATGTATGATGTTATTTGACTATGTATCCCATGTCCCAATCTGATTGGTTCAAGGGTATTCACCAATATCTCTTACTTGCACTTGAAACAATCATATTCTTTTTAGTGTCTATTTATTAGAGAATATGTTAATTCATCTCTATTATCGAGTTATAAAACTATTTGGATCACAATGAGACCTTGACTCTAATCATATGGCTTAGTTGTCTTATAACTATTGGAATCAATTCAGTTAACTTGAGAGCTGTAATCCATAATTTAATCACTTTCATGAGACTATGATGAAATTATTTATTTTTTGTCTCTTGGATATAAACATGTAATCTCTCTAGTTTGGAACTTTTTCTAAAATTACCTACAAGTATGTATAACTTTAGTTTGTCACTTGTTCATGCATATTAGATTTTAATATCTCATAATTCCTTCCATTAAGTCTTACGTTCTCATGAATATTAACTTTTAACAATTCATGAATACTTCTACTAAACATAATATGTGTAAGACTTTTTGCATCGAATTCAATCTTAACAAGATAAATTTAAGTAAATTAGGCTTAATTTAATCAATTGGTATAATTTAATAGACCATTATGCAGAACAGTCCTATTAAGATTTATTGAATAAAGGAAATTAAAAGCATGGCATCCATATACCAGCAAATAGATATATGTTCAAAACATTTATCCTAAAAAAATTTCCTAAAATTGGTCCATAAAGCTGAGATAAACATCCAATGTTTAAAAAAATAAGTCATAAAATGAAAGTTCTTTATAACTTCCATGTATAGAGGCACAAGCCTGATCTATATCATGTAGGTTGCCTTTCTTTCCAACAGTAACATCTTCATTTATCCTTCTCCTTGTTTTTATCATTGGTCCTTATAATATGTCAAACATATTTAGTACCAATAATCAGGTATCATATACCAAGAAAAGTCAATGAATTTTTTTAATTTATACCTGAGGTAAAAATTTCATTTTGTTTTTTGTCCTTGACTGATTCAAGTTACTCTTTGAATGACCAGGTTTTTTTGTAACTTATCAGTTTCATCCTTAGCCTTAACTCTACCAAATGTCCCCAAACTCTATGATCCATCCGTTCTCGATTTCTTTTTCTTTTTTTGGTTTTCTTAGAAGTAGAAGTAGAAGTAACCAAGTGGACAACCTTTCCATTGGTGAGAGACTTTTCTACCATAGACAATATGTTCAATAATCCTAGAAGGGATGTCTTTAGGTGATTCATGTTAAAGTTTAACGTAAATTATGAAAATATTGGAAGTAAAAAGGAAAGAACTAGATCAATGGCTAACTCATTGTCCATCATGAACCTAACTATTCTAAATGAGGGATCCAGCCAATCATCTTTAGAACATAAGTTTTAGTAGGTGTACCGTTAGACATATTTTTTTTGGATCAATTCCTTTGAGACGTCGAACCTTTTAGTGTGCCTTTGCTTATCTAATAGTTCTCTAAAGTTAAGAACTATGTTCGAAGCTTCCATGCTGTCATGTTGCTTCTAGAGATTGGGTACCATGTTAGCCATCATCACATATGTGGCCTATGCGAGATCATCTTTATGAACTTGATAAACATCTTTCTCTCCTTGAGAAGCATCAAGTTCGCGCTTTTTAGGTCTGGGCTTATCAAGTACATAAGCCTTATGCTCTTGCTTAAAATGATTTTAACATTACAGAGCCAGTCAATGAAATTCAACCTATTTAACTTGTTAGCATCTAGTATGCTAATTAGTGACAGATTAGAAGTGATACTTTTTGTTTATATCTTGTACAAATTTCAAAATATATTCAATGTCAATAACATATATAAGATAATCATTCAGTCAAGTTTTAAAATTAGAATGATTATTCCTTATTATTTTTGCATAATTATGGCCCTTAATGATAATGCAAGAAATTGAACATTTGAATCCTCTTAATGAGCTAGGACCTTCTTTTGTTTTTACATAACCTTAGGGATAGCCTAACAAGCCTTAGGAACTTATTGAGTAGGTGACTTAGCTTACCAATTGTATCTCTATACAACTTTTAGGTCAATTAGGTGTTAAACCTTTACCTTAATACATCATGTATTTCACTTAACTATCACCTCTAATGCCATGGGGTTAAGTTTGTGAACATCCGGACAACATGGCTTTAGTTGAGTAAGACCATTAATTATAATTCAAGCAGTTTAGGTGGAAGAGACCCTGAAGATAGCCTAACAAATCCCCATGGTCGAAACATGCAGGAAATCCCGGCTCATGCATATAGTGAAAGGTCATAAAATTACTTGGGATGGGAAAAAGTGGTTGATTCTAAAAAACATAGGGTTCATTGAAAGTTGGACACCACCATTAACAGAAGCTAAGCACTTGAAAAGCGCACTAAGAAACGTTATCTTCGTCAGTCTAATGCGAATTGAATATCGATTCAATGAATTGATAGGTCTAAGATCGAAGGTTTTAATTAAATAATTAAATAAGGGTATAGCCATAAAAATTTAATCACAAAATTTAATCAGAATTAAACAAACCTAGCAAAATTAAATAGAGAAACACCAAGATTTCCTCAAAATCTTAGGAAGAGATGTACATGTGATCAAATAGGAATTTTAAAACATAGATTTGATAGAAATCATACCAACTTAGAGACACTCCAAGTGTGCTGATCCCTATATGAATGCACCATAGGTTGATTATTATGATCTCTTCTTGAGGCCACAAGCAGCATAAGTGCCTTGCCTTTAACGGTGATCCACACAGATGCCTATTGGAGCATTCATGAGTTTCGATGGTTCTCTGGTGCTAGCTAGAAGGCTTCTCAAGCCTCAACCAAAAGGTACATAGCCAACAAGTTCAGATCTAAAGTGATCTAGGAATAATTCCCATGCCTATTGCACTAAAGAAAAGAAAAATAACTCCATAGGGAAATAGCTATTTTTTGCAAATAAAGGCAAACGAATCCAAAAATCCAATTTTTGATTCCTATTGATTCCTTTAGGCTAGAAAATTGATTTTCTACCCTCATTATGATTAGAAATGATTTTAGATCACTCAAAAACCATGTTTGTGCCAAAAGCACCCTTAGAAAAGTAGCTATTATGCACGGATGCCAATAAACGAATCCAAAAATCAAAAGTTTTTATTCTGATTGATTTCACTATGATAGGAAATTGATTTTCTACTTTTATTCTGATCAAAAAAACTTTAAGATCACCAGAATACTAATTAACGTATAAAAGGGCTTAGAGAAGCATAAGGGTTGGCACGATAGCCTTCAAAGAGATCTAAGAATCTTTGTTTAGGGTTTTCTAATAGCCAACCTTCTCCCAAAAAGATAATGTTGTACATATAGGCCTCATGGACTAGGTTTAACTGTTTAATGAATGAACCAGACCCATTAAATAAGTGCTACAGGTGGCGCTAATTTAAACTATTTCTTGGAGCCCAATTAAAACTATTTTAATTAGCTTATCTAAGATTGGGCCCAAATAGAAACTTATTAATATTTTAGCCCAATTCCCTGTGCCAAGCCCATTAATAAGCCTAACTTGGAGTAATTCACAACTAAACTCTATTAACTTGATAATTAAGGCTTTTAGCCTAACCCTTTAATTTAAATTTTAAATAATTTAATTCATAGTTAAATTTTATAATCCAAGTAAACGATTTTACTTCATGTAAATATTATTAAATAATTAATTAAATAATTACCAAATAATTATTTAATTTTTCAAATATAATTATTTAGCTTTATTTGATAATATTCCTAAAACCACGCCTACAAATAGACATTGTCTTAATTAGAGGTGGCAATTGGGCGAGTTCGGGATGGGTCATTTTGGGTTTGAGCTTTTTGGGTTCGGGCTGATTCAGGTTCGAGTTCTTTCAGGTTCGGGCCAATTTGGGTTCGGGCTAATTTAGGTTCGAGCCAATTCGAGTTCAGGTTCGGGTTCAGGTAGAGTTCGGGTTTGAGTATATTTTACATCATTTTTTTAATGTTAAATGTAATCACTTTTACATAATTTTGAAATCTATGCCTAGGCACGAATTTGGCCCTGTCTGGCTCGAAAAAATCTTAGTTCGGTTCTATGGGCCTATCCATGGCTCGGAAAAATTTTAAATTCTAAGCTCAGGGCTGAATTTGTCCTGGCCGACCCATTTAAGTACAAATCATTGTTCATAATATGAAAAAGTTATTTTTATATTAATATTTACATATTTTATAATTAAATTTGAATAAAATATATTATTTTATTTAAAAAAGTACTGTTTTAGGTTGAGCATACTTGAAACTTAAAATCTAAGACCTGGGCTTGATCGTAACGGGCCTATTATGTTGGGCAGGCTGTTTGGCCTATGGATAGGTCTTCTGGCTCATGAGCAGGTCTAGTTGCTAGTTTAACATGTAATTTTTTTCATTTTTGATATAGTATTATCTATTATGGCTTTAACATTTTTTAATTTATCTTATTCTTTTGTTATATTATTATCAGACTCTAAGTATCATTACTTGAAAAAATAATAATAATAATAATAATAATAATAATATTCAAAGAAGTATTTAAAATTTTGCTACTACAATGCATAAACTCTCAATATTTAACGAGTTTAATTAATTAAATTAAAAAATAATAAATTGATGATATACTTTATTGATAATGATTTCAAAGCTCATGGTATGATTTATTTTTCGATAAATTATTTTTTAGCTTATATAGACCTGCTCAAAGATCGAGCTATCCACTTGGCCCAATTGGGCTTGGGCTTGGGTTTTCATATTTTAGTTTCAGACTAGCCCAATCCGACTCGAAACAGTTATTTAAAATTAAAATAAAATATATTTTATTTGATCTTAATTTGAAAATATATAAATATTAATAAAAAATTATTTAATATGATGAACATTAATTCTAGCTTGAATAGGCAGGTTTAGACACATTAAATAAGGGCTTGCGCTTGAGATTTTAAAAAATTCAAGCTGCGGCTGACCCAACCCATAAGCAGGTTTAATCATATATAAAATATAAA
>JBBYHL010000004.1:5170800-5182849 GCA_038381835.1 Adansonia madagascariensis
AAGCCTCAAGCATTGTTATTAACCTAGTTCACTTTATTTACCTTTTCAATCAATGAAAATATTTAATATAAGTTACACATTTAACTTAATTTAATTTTCCTAAATGTATATGTAATCTTATTTTTTTTTGTTTTAAAATATTAAATAACCTTGAAGCATATTTAATTCAACCATAATATTTTTTTGACATTGAGACTTTAATTCTTATTAAAAGTTTTACACATGCAACATGAGTTATAATATTTGAAAATTGAAAAATTTTATCTTATAATAAAAAATTCAAAATTAATTAAAAATAAAATTCAGTTCGGTTATAATAAATAAAGATTTTTAACTTATGAATTGAACACCAAAATGAACATATTTAATTACTATATAAACTGAAATTGAATCGAAATTAATGAAATTAAACACTACAATTCAAATTTCTCGATTTTTTCTAAGCCCTACCTCAAAGAGGGGATGATATCACCTACAATACTACAATTCTAGTTAATTGGACCAATCCTGCATTGCATATAAAAAAACAATTCACTATTAACACCAAATTGGCATTTTTTTGCAGTGTTAAATCCTGCACTTGCTTCTTTTCCTCTCATACTCTCCTAATGTGTAACTTGTCTCACCTTATCTGTTAAACCTTCATGTCTTCCATGAAATCTCCCAGTTTTCCGCTTCATGAATATTAGCTAGATTGATTTCTTTTCATCGTTTTTGACAAGCTTGGTTGGATGAATTAGCCAACCAAAAATGGTTTTCATAGTCGGTGTTCGGCCAAGCTTTGTTTAACCATCATCATGGACATGGTTTGAATCTATTTTGTCTTACTACCATTTCTGGGTTTTTTTTTTTTTTTCATATATATATATATATATATATTAATTCATCATTATGTTTAAGTTTAGGTGTGTAAGAGACAAGTAAAACCAGGATTAAAGCTCGTTAAAGAAGATTACATAGTGCACCATGAATCAAATTTTCAAGCTTCAATCATTATTCATGAAATTCTAAAATCAATGTAGTTTTTTTTTTTTAAAAAAAAATGATTAAATAAATAAATTGGGTTTTATTCACATGCCAAAAAAAAAAAAAGTTGATCACCCTAACAACCTAATTCTATTTCTACGTAGGAAAGACTCATTTAATTTGAGATTAAAAGATTGGGATGATATCACATACAATTCTTCTTCTTACAATACTATAATTCTAATTAATTGGATCAATCATGCATTGCCACATAAAAAATACCAATTCGTCTTTAACAACAAATTAACATTTCTTTACTCTGTTAAATCTTGTGTTTGCTTTTTTTTTTCCCTCTTGGACTGTCTTAATGTGTAACCTATCTCACCTGATCTGTTAAACTCTAATATCTTCCATGAAATCTCAATGTTTTTCACTTACTTAGATTGATTTCTTTTCTTCATTTTTTACAAGCTACTTTGGACGAATTCACCACCCAAAAATGCTTTTGATAGTGGGTGATCAGGCCAAGCTTTTTTTAACCATCACCATAGCCATGATTTGAAATTATTTTATCTCACTACCTTTTTCGGTTTTTTTTTTTTTCACACACACACACACACATATATATATATATATTAATCAATTTATCTTTGTGGTTTAAGTTTTGGTGCGAAATAGACTTGTAAAACCAAGATTAAAGCTCTTTAAGGAAGATTAAATACTATATCATAACTCAAATTTTTAGGTTTCAATCATGATTCATGAAATTCTCCAAAAGTTTAGTTTAAAAAAATTGATTAAATAAATAAAATTAGGTTTTATTCGCATGCAAAAAAAAATTAGATCACCCTAATAGCCTAACTCTATTTTCTCTATAGGAAAAACTCTGTTAATTTGAGATTAAAAGATAGGGATGATATCAACTACAATTACTCTTCCCATAATATTACAATTAAAATTAATTAGACCAATCATGCATTGCCACATAAACAAAAAAAAATACCAATCCATTTTCATTTTTTTCCCTATTACATCCTGTGTTTGCTTTTTTTCCTATTAGACTCTCTTAGTGTGTAACCTGTCGCACTTGATCTGTTAAACCTCTCAAATCTTCCATGAAATCTCACTTTTTTTATCTTAGTGAAGATTAGTTAGATTGATTTCTTTTCTCCATTTTTTACAGGATTGGTTGGACAAATTCACCACCCAAAAACATTTTTGATAGCGGGTGATTAGGTCAAGCTTTGTTTAACCATCACCATGGCCATGATTTGAATCTATCTTATCTCTCTACCATTTATGGGTTTCTTTTTTTCTAATATATATGTTAATTAGTTTGTTTTTATGATAAAGTTTTGGTTTGAAAGCAACTTGTAAAACCAAGGTTAAAACTTTTTAGGGAAGATTACATATTAGCCCACGACTCAAATTTTCAAGTTTCAATCATGATTTATGAAATTCTCAAAAAAGTTTAACTTAAAAATTGATTAACTAAATAAATTTGGTTTTATTCGCATGCAAGAAAAATTTGATCACCCTAATAGCCTAAACTATATTTCTATATAGAAAGATTCAGTTAATTTGAGAGTAAAAGATTGAGATGATATCACCTACGATTCCTCTTCCTATAATACTATAATTTTAATTAAGTGGGTCATGCATTGCCACGTAAACAAGGACATACCAATTCATTTTTAATGTCAAATTAACATTTTTTTTGCTCCGTTAAATCTTGTGTTTACCTCTTTTCCTCTTGGACTCTCCTAGTCTGTAAGCTATCTCATTTGATCAAGCTCTCGTGTCTTCCATGAAATCTCATTATTTTTTGCTTAGTGAAAATTAGTTAGATTGATTTCTTTTCAAAATTGTTTACAAGCTTGGTTGGATGAATTCGCCATCAAAAAACGCTTTTGATAGTGGGTGATTAGGCCAAGCTTTGTCTAACCATCACCATGGCCCTGATTTGAATTTATGTTGCCTTACTACCATTTCTAATTTCTCCCATATATATTAATGAATTTCTCCTTGTGTTTAAGCTTTGGTGCCAAAGATACTCGTGAAACCAAGATTAAAGCTCATAAAGGAAGATTATATACCGCACCATGACTCAAATTTTGAAGTTTCAATCATGATTTACGAAATTTCCAAAAGAGTTTAGTTTAAAAAAATTGATTAAATAAATAAGTTGGGTTTTATTCCCATGAAAAATAAAAGTTGATCATCTTAATGGCCTAACTTTATTTTTTATTATAGGAAAGACTCCATTAATTTGAGATTAAAAGATTGGGATTATATCACATATAATTCCACTTCCCACAATACTACAATTCCAATTAATT
Organism: Adansonia madagascariensis; assembly: GCA_038381835.1. NCBI lineage: Eukaryota > Viridiplantae > Streptophyta > Magnoliopsida > Malvales > Malvaceae > Adansonia > Adansonia madagascariensis. The sequence continues at coordinate 5,174,106 of JBBYHL010000004.1, forward strand.
CGGCCAATCATGCATTACCACATAAAGAAAAATACCAATTCATTTTTAACGCCAAATTAATATTTTTTTGCCTCGTTACGTCTTGAGTTTGCTTCTTTTCCTCTTGGACTTTCCTAGTGTATAACTTGTCTCACCTAATTTGTAAACATCTCATATCATCCATGAAATCTCACTGTTTTCAGCTTAGTGAAGATTAGTTAGATTGATTTCTTTTTGCCATTTTTTACAAGCTTGGTTCGATGAATTCGCAACCCAAAAATGCTTTTGATAGCAGGTGATCAGGCCAAACTTTGTTTAACCATAACTAAGGTTATAATTTGAATCTATTTTGTCTCGCTATCGTTTCTAGTTTTTTTTTTCATATATAATTATTAATCAATTTATCATTATGTTTAAGTTTTGGTGTGAGAAAGAATCGTTAAACAAGATTAAAGCCCCTTAAGGAAGATTCCATACTGCACCATGACTCAGATTTTCATGCTTTAATCATGATAAATGAAATTCTGAAATAGTTTAATTTAAAAAATTTATTAAATAAATGAATTAGGTTTTATCGCGTGTCACAAAAAAAAAAAAAAAAATTGATCACCTTGCCAGCCTAACTCTATTTTCGATGTAGGAAAAGATTTCGTAGATTTAAGATTAAAAGATTGGGATGCTATCACCTACAATTTCTCTTCTTATAGTACTAGGATTCTAATAATTGGACCAATCATGCATTGCCACATAAATAAAAAAATACCAATTCATTTTTAAAGCCAAATTAACATTTTTTTCTCTTTAAATCTTGTGTTTGCATTTTTTCCTATTAGACTCTCCTAGTGTGTGACTAGTCTCACCTGATTTATTAAACCTATCATGTCTTGCATGAAATCTCACTGATTTTCACTATGTAAAGATTAGTTAGATTCATTTCTTTTCATTATTTTTTACAAACTTGGTTAGACGAATTTGCCACCAAAAAATGCTTTTGACATCGGGTGATCATGCCAAGCTTTGTCTAACCATCTCCATGGCCATGACTTGAATCTAGTTTGTCTCACTATCGTGTCTCATTTTTTTTCATATATATATATATATGTCTATATTAATTAATTTATCGTTGTGTTTAAGTATTGGTGTGAAAAAGATGCATAAAACCAAGATTTAAACTTTTGTGGAAGATTACATACTGCACCATGACTCAAATTTTGTAGTTCCAATCATGATTTTGAAATACTTAAAAGAGTTTAGTTTAAAAAAATTGATTAAATAAATAAATTGGGTTTTATTTGCATGCAGAAATAAAAAAGTTAATCACCTTAATAGCCTAACTCTATTTTCTATATAAGAAAGACTTCGTTAATTGAGACTAAAAGATTGGGATGATATCACCTACAATTGCTCTTCCTACAATAATACAGTTCCAATTAATTGGACCAATCATGCATTGCCACATAAAGAAAAAAATGCCAATTCATTTTTAATGCCGAATTAACATTTTTTTGCCTCGTCAAGTCTTGTGTTTGGTTCCTAATGTGTAACCTGTCTCGCCTAAGCTGTAAACCTTTCATGCTTTTCAAGAAATCTCATTGTTTTCTGCTTAGTGAAGATTAGTTAGATTGCCTTTTTTTCGTCATTTTTTACGAGCTTGCTTGGATGAATTCGTCACCCAAAAACTCTTTAATTTGATAGTGAATGATTAGGCTAAGCTTTGTTTAACTATCACCATGGCCATAATTTGAATCTATTTTGTCTCACTACAATTTTAGGTTTTTTTTTTTTTTTTCATATATATTTTTTTATATTAATCAATGTATCGTTGTGTTTAAGTTTTGATGCAAAAGAGACTCGTAAAACCAAGATTAAAGCACTTTAAGGAAGATTACCTATTACATCATGACTCAAATTTTCAAGTTTCGATCATGATTTGTAATTATCAAAATAGTTTAATTTAAAAAAATTGATTAAATAAATAAATTGGGTTTTATCGCGTGCCAAAAAAAAAAAAAAATTAATCACCCTGCCAGCGTAACTCTATTTTCTATATAAGAAAAGATTCTGTTAATTTGAGATTAAAAGACTGGGATGATATCACCTATAATTCCTCTTCTAACAATACTACAATTCTAATTAATTGGACCAATCATGCATTACTCATAAAGAAAAGAATACCATTTCATTTTTAATGCTAAATCAACATTTTTTTCCCCTCAAATCCTGTGTTTGCTTCTTTTTACTATTCAACTCCTAGTGTGTAACCTATGTCACCTGATCTGTTAAACCTTTTATGTCTTCCAAAAAATCTCATTGTTTTTCCACTTAGCGAATATTAGTTAGATTGATTTCTTTTCATCATTTTTTACAAGCTTGATTGGACGAATTCACCACCGAAAAACGCTTTTGATAGTGGTTTATCAGGCCAAGCTTTTTTTAACCATCACCTGGCCATGATTTCAATCTATTTTGTCTCATTGCCATTTCTTTTTTTTTTTTTTTCTAACATATATATATATATATATATATATATATATATATATATATCAATCAATTTTCATGTGTTTAAAGTTGTGACTAAGCTCTTTAACAAATACTACATACTGCACCATGACTTAAGTTCTCAAGTTTAAATCATGATTTATGAATTCTAAAAATAGTTTAGTTATTGATTAAATAAATAAAATGAGTTTTATTCTCGTGCAAAAAAAAAGAAAAAAAAAGCGCTGATCATCCCAATAACCTAACTCTATTTTCTATACAGGAAAGACTCCATTAATCTGAGATTAATAAATTGGGATAATATCACTTGCAATTCCTTTTCTTATAATAGTGTAATTCTAATTAATTGGACCAATCATTTTTTGTCACATAAACAAAAAAATATATATATAACATTTCAATTTTAACACCAAATTAACATTTTTTTTTACCCTTAAATCTTGTATTTGCCTTTTTTCCTCTTGACTCTCCTAATGTGTGATCTGTCTCGCCTAATTTGATAAACCTTTCATGTCTTCCGTGAAATCTCGTTGTTTTCCGCTTCATGAAGATTGGATAGATTGATTTCTTTTCAAACAATTTTTTTACAAGCTTGGTTGGACAAATTCACTATCCAAAAACTGAAAAACGCTTTTGATAGTGGATGATTAGACCAAGCTTTGTTTAACCATCACCATGGTCATGATTTGAGCATATTTTGTCTTACTACTATTTTTGGGTTTTTTTTTTTTTTTTTCTTTCATATATATATATATATATATATTAATTCATTTTTGTGTTTAAATTTTGGTGCGTAAGAAACTTGTAAAACCAAGATTCTTTAAAGAGGATTACGTACTACACCATGATTTAGATTTTCAAGTTTCAAGCATGATTTATGAAATGCTCAAAACAATTTAGTTTTAAAAAAAATGATTAAGAAATAAATTGGGTTCTATTCTCGTGCCAAAAAAATTTGATCACCATCACATTCTAACTCTTTTTCTATATAGGAAAGATTTCGTTAATTTGATTGAAGTGTCATATTTTCACATGGCAAGTTTTTTGTTGAAACAATAAAAGAATTGTGGTATTATTGGAAGAGAAATTGTAGGTGACATCATCCACTGAAAGAGAGTTTCCAGCAACAAAATTAAACCAGAAAAGGAGAAGCCTGCATTGCATGTTCGTTGAAAGCAGTTTATGAGGATGCTATGCTACTACTGCCATCTCCAGTGAAAATGCAGAAACAAGCACAAAGCATCAGCGGAGTGACAGCCATCCATGACCCATCAAGAGAGATTTAATTGATGCCGTCAGCCGAATACTGAAACCATGAAAGTTTGAGATTTTAAGCAAAAAGGCTGATGATTTACACGTTGCTGAATCAATAGTTGGACAATCAAAGAAAAAGGAGAAGAAGCAGAACGAGTTCTCCAATTTTCAACCTGAAGAAGTCGTCCTTGAAGCGGGTGAAGCATTCGAGGACGAAGGAAGAAGATAATGAAGATGTCTGGGACGCACTGCAAAGCAGAAATAGTACAAATTCAGAGCATATGTTTCACAGAAGCAGCAACAACAACAGATTATAAGATTTTACTGCAGAAAAAATGCATAAGAACTTCCAGGAAAGTAGAGCTGATGTTCGGATAATTTTAAAGTTTTGCTGAGTACCCGTGCTCAATGCATATGTAGATATGGCTATGAGGAGATGACATTTTAAGAATTATTTAGATACATAAAAAACTAAAATTAAATATATCCCTTTATATCTGACACTTACATCCGAGTCAGAGTCACGTAGGACTATATGACTATTTGACTCACTAAGCTTTGAACTTCTCACTTCTTCTATACTCGTGAACGTGAACTTCCATCAACAGACATGGCATGAACAACCATTACTTGGCACACGATAGGAGAACAAGACAACCAAAGTGATAAAGACTAAGGTGCTTTGTACCCCATCAAAAGGGGCTGTGCTTTTAGCATTTCTCTGCTTTATCCTACTTCTTCAATTCAAGAAAGTCTAGCAAAATATTTACATAGGATGTTAAAAAATTCAAGCCATTGATGAAGTTTAATAGCATTGAAACACAGGAAAAAAAGGACTCTTCGGAGAAAGAATATGAGAGAAGCGAACCAGAAAAAAGTGTTTAGCTACATGTGAAACATAATTTTGGTACTTGGTACTTCATATTGGACCATTTCTCAACAAGATCTCAACAAACAAGGGAAAAAGGACTAATATCTTTTCTATTTTAATGCTAATGAAAGTGGTCCTCCCCGCTTTATTTTCTTTGCATTTGAGAAGGGGAAGGTGAAGCAACTATCAGTTCCGGGTGGCTGTTTGAGTTCGAGTGAATGAAATCTTTAGGCAAACTCCAGTCAAATATTCTGATTATATATGTCATCTTCGTTCATCCAAGTTTTTGCATACATAAATAACTAACACAAAAAAGTATCCATTAACTTCTATCAATACATTAATAAACCAGATCATCAACACAATTATTTCCTTAGCTCCTGTAATGTTTTAGCAGAACCAAATTGGATTCTGCTAAAATTCTGAAAAAGAATTCATTAATCCCAAAGGTTTTATGAGCAGCTGATGCGGACAATAACATCAGTAAGTAGGCCAGGAAACCTCGAATATCCCACTAAAAGATTGAGATCTCCAAGATTGATAGATTCAATTCATGAACCTTAGAGCATAAAGAATGACCCTTGATCCGTTCTGATTGTTCCATGTTTATAATCTAATCTTTGCCTTCCTAGTAGTACTTTTATCAGTTAAGTTTAAATTTTGTTCATCATTGGAGGTGTTTAAAGAATCAGAAACTGCAGACTCCAATTAGTTATGAAACTATGAAGGAAAAGCATAAAGGAAGATGAAAGCAGCCCTTAATAAAAGAGTTGATCTAATATAATCAAAGCTGATTTAGGTTAACAATGTTTTTCTTTTTTTGTTTTGGTTCTTTTTGACCAATATTAGTTGCTAACATATACATACGATTGTTTTACAGGCTAGCAACTCAAACAATCAGGAAACAACCCTCCAGAACCTGGAGAAAACAGATGAGCCAGATGATTATCCTAGTCTGCTTAATATAGTGGAGTAAAAAGAAGAAATAACAGCAATAGAAGCCAAAGAAGAACTTCTCCTTTGTTCTTCATTTGAGCTCGAGGAGTCCAAAAAGGTCACTGAAAAAGAAAACTCGGTAACAGGAAGTATCGATACCATTGACTTGGACTCTGCATCACTTGCAGGAGAAATGGAAGAAACAAATGTAAGGAAAGCTGAGCCAGAAGAGAAAAAGAAGGAAACAGATAATGTCCTTGCCATTGAAGAGTATGGTCTAGCAACAACTGAACATGAAGGGATTGGTGTTAACAATGCTAACATCAATGCGAAACCAATGGAAGACCCCACATCGTGGGAGAAAGAGATTCCCCCGGGCATGTTATGAGAACAGGGATATAACACTCTATGGGCCCTCCAAATACATAAAAAAATAGAAACAAACAGATATATCTTGTTGGAATGTAGCCAACACTCACACCCAAGTCCGAGTAAAGCTACAAAATTACATTCATACAAAATTGTTAGTTAATCAAAGACTTTCACTACTAGTTTCTTTTGGCGGGAGTATAGAGACACATTCCAGTTCCAAACTTCCAATGTTACAAGCTCAAACGCTAAGCTAAATATTATGGAAGTTAGCTAAATTAAATCTATCTTTTTGATGGATGCCATTGCCACAGCATAAAGAAAACAGCTCATACTTCACTTGAACTTGATAAAGCAAAGATCATTAATTTTTGTTTCTTGCTTGCAATTGCCGTTGAAAATGGCAGAACAAGAATTCACCATTTCAATCAGCAAACAGCTAAATACTAGCTAAGTATCTAAAATGAAATTCAAAGAAAAAAATCAATGGGAATTTAACCATGCCAAAAACTAAAAACTACACATTTCAAATAACTTCAAAAACAAGTGCATAAAAACCTTAGTAAGTTTTGGTCGCAATTAACATTGAAACAACTAAAATGGTTCCAACAAAAAAACATAAAATTGAGAAAATTACCCAAAAATAAGCATATCAAACTTAAAATTAAGAACCCATCAAATTCCATAGAAGCCCACCACTTAAAACCTCCTTCCAGGTCCACCACCACGACCGAACCCGATTTGAGGAACCGGAACAGCAACAGGATCAACCTTAACAAGCCCTGGAATATCAGCCATCCCAAGAACCGAAAGCATGTCAAGAGTTTCCTTATCAACTTCGATTTGATCAACCTTGATGGCCGATTCATCGGGTACGAAATCCATGCGACGCTCACGCTCTTCTTCTTGAAGCTTCAAAGATATGCCACGAACAGGACCTTTCTGGATTCGCTTCATCAGGTGGGTGGAGAAACCGGCGATCTTGTTGCGGAGCCTCTTGGAAGGGATAATCGCCACTTCTTCGATGATCTTTTTGTTGGTGTGGAAATCAAGTGTCATGCGGGAGTAGTACTTCTCGATCACTTGGCGAGACGATTTTTTCACTGTCTTCGTGCGGACACGGCCCATGGTTCCGAGCGGCGGCGGCTGTGGTTGGCGACACTTAAAAGAGAAATGGTAGGGTTAGGGTTTTTCACTTTGAATTTGTAATTTAGGGTTTCTTATATACGAATGCGGAAAATTTGGGTTGGATCTAAGTTGTTTGGTTCAGTTTTCTATTTGGGTTTGGTTGAGCCCAATTAGCAAATTCTTGAACCTATCTCAACTATAATGTTAACAGTCCATTTGTTTCAAAAAAAAAAAATAATTTATATATTTTTCGGCATTTGTTTCGTAAATAATAATTTAATCAGTGGAAAATTGATTTATTAGTTAATAAAAAGTGAAATTTCCTTTTTTGAAAATTATCTACTCCTTTTCAAAAGGGAAAGAAAATTTTCAGAAAAGAGCACCGTTTTAAATAATATGAAAAACTTAACTCAAATATTATTTTTTATTAATAAAAATATTTAATTTTTAAAATATTAAAATCATTTTAATATTATAATTTTCAATACTAATATTTTAAATATTATTAATGATACGAGCTTATATTTTAATAATATATGTGATATTATTTGTTTTATTAATAATATACTTTTTATTAAAAATATTATTTAATATAATATTATTATTTTAATGATAAATTATAACATTATCAATATTTTAAATTTTTAATAGCATTTAGCACAATATTATTACTATTTTAATAATAAATCTAAATAAACTATGCTTTATAAGGATTTAATAACAGTATTTCTAATATAAAACTTAATATTTAAATAGTAGAAATATTCAAAGAAAAAATATTTTCATAATTATTATTATATTTTAAATATTATTAATGATACGAGCTTATATTTTAATAATATATGTGATATTATTTGTTTTATTAATAATATACTTTTTATTAAAAATATTATTTAATATAATATTATTATTTTAATGATAAATTATAACATTATCAATATTTTAAATTTTTAATAGCATTTAGCACAATATTATTACTATTTTAATAATAAATCTAAATAAACTATGCTTTATAAGGATTTAATAACAGTATTTCTAATATAAAACTTAATATTTAAATAGTAGAAATATTCAAAGAAAAAATATTTTCATAATTATTATTATATTTTAAATATTTTAAAATATTTGTATAATTAATGTTTAATAATAAATAGTACTATTTTCAATATTTAATTTTAACATAATATTTTATTATTAAAATATTATTATTTAAAATATTAATTTTAAAAATTAATAGTTTAATGATAATTAGTTTTTAATATTTTAATATTTTGTCAATATTACTATTTGAAATTGTAAAAGTAATATTTAATAATAGTTACATTAATAGAGATAATATTTTAAATATCTATATAATTAATTTTTTATTAATTGATATTATATTTTCAGTATTTTATATCAATACAATATTTTACTATTAAATATTATTATTAAAATTATATTATTTTAAATATTACAATTAAAATTTTAATATTTTAATATTTTTGCCGATATTGTTATTTGAAAAAAAGTAAATTTTTTGGAACAAAACCGAACAACAAAAAATATTTTTTGTTGAGCAATCCGAACATTAGAAAAGCTCTTGTTTTATGTAAAATCTTCGCATTTTTCAAAAAGTATTATTTTGAAATCAATTTTTACAAACCAAATGGATCCTAATATTTAAAAGTAGAACAAGAATTAGAGTTGTGCAGTCTTGGTTCTTACT